>VDFB02281492.1:138144723-138196696 GCA_007258455.2 Sequoia sempervirens | reverse complement strand
CTGTTCGAAACAAGGACCCTCTTTTTCTTTTGCCTTGCCAGGTCATTTTTGTCGCTGCCTCATTTTGCATGCCCCATTTTGGTGTCCTAGGTGGTCAGCATACCTTCGAAGTCTCATCTTAAGTTGACCATGTTTCGCCCCTTCAATTTTGTCAAGTTCTGGTGCCTTGCGGGGTCCCCTTGGTAGTTTGCCTCTGCCAGCGGCCTTGTGGCCTGCCAGGCCCATCCCCCCGGGTTTCCCCTCTGTGTCTACTGTCCCGAATGGTGGATGGCTTCTGCCTTCCTAGGCCCCGGGTTTCGGATCCCTGTTTTCCATCCAATGAAAATTGCAAAAAAAAATTGGCTGCTTTTGCCCCCTTCGGACCCGACCCTCCAGACTTCTGCTCCTGAAATTTTGTAAGGACTTCGCCGTTCCCGACAGAGAACCTCTAATAGAGCTCTGCCCTATGGGCCCCGAGTTCCTCTTGGCCGCCGATAGCTTCCGAGTTAGATTTCCAAAAATGGCCACCACCTCGCGTCTTGCCGGCCTCTAGGCCCCGGACCTCCCGCTGTCGTTCGCGAATTCAAAATCCACCAACCAAATTGTTCACCGTACTTGCATTTAATGAGCCCATTAATGGTAGGGGGTATAAGTATTGGACCCCAACCTATCATTTTCACTTGTCAGGTTTGCAGAGAAGGATCAGAGAGCTTGCCAAAGGAGTCTAGTGCATCAGTCGACCGTCGTCTTCGTGTCCATGACCATCACTTGCCGATCCTTAGTAGATTCTGTGCTTCCTCTCATCGGATTACCAAGGTAGGTTTTCCGTTTACCTTCCCGAGAATTTATTATGCTTTTAAATGTCTAAAATGATGAAAAAAATGGGTTAAAAAACACTTTTAATTGATAAAACACAATGAAACGCGCAAAACCCATATATTAGAATTTGTTTATAACTTCCAAAATGCCATCAAGGTCGATCCAAAATCTTCATTTGTGTGGCCATTCTTCATAAAATAATTTGAGTCCTTCGGGCCTGAACCCTTCCGCTGCCATCGAGACTTATTAAATTAAACACCCTTTTCAAAACGACCACAACCCCTCTTGGGCCCAGCTCCTTGAGACTCTGTCATCTGTTCGCCGCCGAACTTGAAACCCCCCATTCTGGCCTCCCGAACCCGCGCCCCCAGACTTTCACGTCCGAGATTCCACCTGGCTCCTGTCATTCTCGAATGGTGGATGAACCCCATTCGCCCGAGGTCTGAGGCCCGAGCCTTCTTTAGCCGTCTGGTCTTGCGCACATACCCACGTATTGGCTCCTTGTCGGGTCCCAATCTATGGGCTTCCGTCCGCAGACTTTTGTGGGCACTTCACCACTTCAAACGACCATCCATTGGCATCCTCCTACCTCCCGGGTCTCGGCCTACCTTTTTTCGCGAGGGTTCTAAATGCCAACTTCAGCATCTTCACCCTTACCGGGCTCCACCCCCTAGGACTCCATCCCATCCCCGCCGGTCCAAAAGGGAGAATCACTCCTGCCCTTCCGAGCTCCAGGCTCTACCTTCTTTCTCACCATGGGAACTTAACATGAAAATTTGACGTCCAACCCTAGTGTCGGGTCTGGTCTGCCAAGTCGCCCCCTCTGGACTTCTGTCCGACGATCGCCGTCCTCAACGGCAAAAGCCCAACGGCTTCCCACCTCCTCAAGCTCGAGCGCTCTAATAATTGAAGAATATCGGCTGCCCATGGACCCACTAGGTCCCAAACCCCGGAGTTCCATCCCCAAAATGCCATTTCTACCTAGCCGTTTCAAAAATCCAACTCTAGACAACTTTCCAGCCTTGTACCTCCGGATGCTCCTAAATCGATCCAAATGACCTCAAATTTGAAATCTGATCTTGACCCATGTGCTCAAATTTGGCCCTCTTCACTACGATCCTTTTGAACCATCAAAAATCAGTCGAGAGAGGTCTCCCAGATCACTCTACCCTATTTTCCCTTTCAAAACAGCATTCCTTCTAGGGAAGTCTAGGCCTTCAGGCCTGGATTCTCCAAAAACCCTCATCTGAAGGACTAATGACATCTGGAAGTAGAAGTATCATTTTATGAATGATAAATTGTTTAAAGTTGATTTCATCCATGGGATTTTGACTAACGTCAAGAATTTCATGATCAGTTGCACTAACTACACCTTTGCTTGTAGAATATATGGAATCGGGTGCAGGACCCTCGGGGGTAGCTGCAGAAAAGGACAAAGGAAAGAAGTCGGGCAAGATTCCTTGAGGAAAAGAGGACAAGGACCAAATGAAGTACCAGTTCTAGGGTGAATCGTTGCATTCAAAGGTTACCACAAACTGGAAAGAAATCACCAATACCAATATTGGCCAAATCGATATTGATGAGTTTAAACAAAGGGTTAGGGTCAGCCCGATGACCAAAAATGCGAGGCTTATCAGACAAAGTGGAATTGCAAAAGTTGCAAGCTTCCCTCCATCCCTCATGGCCCCTGAGCTAGTCATGGCTTGTCGGCAGGCATATCAACCTGATACAATGACAATTGTTGATAGGGATGGTAATATTCTAGTAGACATGTCAGCTTAAGGTATTACAAAGACCTTCCATATTCCCACTTTTCAAGAAATGGAAACGCCTACCATAGAGGAATGCAAGGCAGCATGGGATGACAACCCGACAAGCTGGAAAAAGTTAATAAATCAGCATTGGCTTAAAGAAAAATGGGGTAGCACTACAAAGGTTCCTCACGAACTCTTCCGCAGTGATTTCCATGAAGATTACCACGACTTGGTCACGATGCTAAGCAGGGTTATGGGTCTTCCTATCGCGGCCTTCTTTCAGGAATGGATGGTATACTTCATCAAATAGATCTTCCGCAGGAATGAGGATGTCACCACAAAGTCCTTGTTCTACTGGGGAGGTATAATAAGTGACTGCTTCCACGAGCAGTTCGTCAATGTGAAGAAGAGTTTCAAGTTCCACATGACCTCATATCTTGTCTACTCCTTGGCAGACTAGAGACAATACAATGGGTTGTTTGTGGCACCCAATGAAGAGCAGGGTCAAAAATTGAAGGCCTATGATAGGTACACCAACTCCAATACCAAAATTTCAAGAAGGAATATTGCAGGGCCAACGACGCCTTCATTGGCCATATCATCAGGGTGATTGCATGGGATTTTGAGAGAAGGGTCTCTCATAGTGCTAGGGCATTCCTAAAGTAGTATGCCTTCCTTTTTATTCAATATTCGAAGTTCACATACATTCGCGCCCAGGGCTTCACGGAAAGGCCAAATAAGCTACCCCGATACCCCAACGACTGGATCATCCTGTTGGAACTTTCTCGATAGCTCCAACACATATAGGCGGTCCTCACCAATAAGCACTTGGCAGGGATCCCCTATCCCCTAACTCTCGGCCAAGGAATGTATAAATTACAAACTTCCCAGTGCGTTGGGAACTCTGAGAAAGAATTGAAAGATTATCATTTTCACCTGCACACTGCTCACCTGTGAATGGACCCATATGGGCATGTAAGGAAAGCACTAGGACCGGGGTTCGCTCATCTACACCACATTGAGGACTTTTGGGGGGATTGTCAAGATGATAAGGAAGTGCATGCAAGGAGCTATATGTGGATGACTGTGTATTTCATAAGGAGGGTGCAACCATTTCTCATACCAGATCAAGTTGAAGAAGATGAAAGCACCATAATGGACCCCAAATCCCCCGTAGTCGCTAACTTGCCGATACCAACAATAGATTAGAACGAGTAGGAGGTTGATGACATCGATATTATAACCAAGCCAATCTTGGCCCATACCAAAGAGTGGGTGGATGGACAAGTGGCCCGATTAAAACAACGAGGGGTGGTCCTGACATACGAGGGGCTCAAAAGTGATCCAAGTGCCACAAAGGAGACCGTTGCCACTACTTCAATAGGCGGGACATCCAAGTCTCCTTTAGTCACCAGATCCAAGAAGAGGAAAGAGACAGAAATGAAGTAGTCTCCTAATCCCAAAGTTTATACAAGGAAAGATCTAGGGGGATCACCTTCTAAAAGGCTTAAACAAACAAGGGGCACCATGGAGTAACCCTTAATCCAAGAAGAAGAAGAAAAAGGTACATATCAGTTAAAACCTCTTTTGGATCTCCTTGTTTCAACTACCCCATCATCTACCTCTCTAGCATTGGTCGCCACATCCCCACCGGCAGTGGACATCTCCATCCATCTCGCCCCTTCACCTCCAACCGAGCCTGTAATAGTCATTGATTCTTCCTTTGCCGTAACTACTCCTCCTTCCTTCGCTACCATGTCACCTACCACATTGCTCCCTTTAGCTATGGTGACTTCACCAATACCTGCTTCTGCCTTGCCTGAGGCCTTCTCTAAGCATATGCAAAATCTCCCTTCCGAGCTCTCCCAGATCCTTATGGACCCCACTCTTTAGGCTGCCCTAGCATAGGTCCTCACTACTACTAAATCTTCACAACCTCTGGTAGGACCACCGGCTATGGAGGCCACCATGTTGATTTCTGAGGAGTAGGAGAGGCGAGAGAAAGAGGCCTTGAAGTCATTCGAAGAAGAGGCCAATGAATACCATGAGCACCCAAAGTATGAACACTGGACAATCGACATGGTGGCTTACGAGGAGGAAGGAATGAGCTATTCAGAGAGTGGGGATGAGGAGGAGGATTTCGACGGTAGGGTCATCGTGTAGGCCTTTGACGATGATATTGAGGAAGAAATTGCCCGGTAGCTAAAAGAAACTAAAGAAGAGGTAGAAAGGTCACCTCTTAGAGAAGAAGGACGGCAACAAGAGGACAATCCAGGAGAAGATAAACCTGAGGGTGAGGCTAAAGTTGTCAAGAGCCTTGAAATTGAGCAGCCCAAGGTGCACATGTGTGAGGTTGAGCAAACCGAACAAAAGAAGGGGAAGGAAATGGAAAAGGAAGAAAGTCCCTGACAACAATTATCTACCAAGCCTCCTATTAAGTGCCTTGTGTTAGTCTAGGACTCTGATGAAGAAGAAGGAGATACTACTAAATCAGAAGAAAGGGCCCCAGGACATAAGAAAATAGAAGCCTTAGCCAAGGGGGGCGAAGGTGATCATGAATCACCTAAAGAAAAGGCTGCTATGCCTAAATGGCTGTAAAAATAGCTTGAAAAGAAAACTCCTGCACCAAAAGACTCGAGAGCGAAGCTAGAGGCTATCTTAGCCCGAGCGCAAATCATGACCAGGAAGGAGAAGAAGCCTAAGATCATATCCAAGGTAACTATGGATGCTTCTGGGTCTCGAGTTGTGCAGATAGCAATGCCAGTGGTGGTCCAGGAGGGAATAAGCTACAACATCTCCACCCTTGATCTAGGAACCGCTACCAGAGAGCAAAAGGTGGGGCATCTTGAGGAGTCGATGGCTACAATGGTGCACCTGATAAAGCAAGACAAGGTCTCAAGGGACGAGCTCAAAGCACAAGTAGCTACTTTGACCGATTACATCCAACAATGGTCTTCAATAGATGACCTACCTACCACATCTACGGCTCCACTCCAACTGCTGTCCAAGGAACAAATTGACAAGTTGGAGAGAAGAAAGAACTTGGACAAGACTACAAAGAGTTGGTTCCAACAGGTCCTGTACGTTGGAAACATGGGTATTAGCTGGGATGTTTGAACAACCAACAAGTTATTGGACATACAACAGTCTCTCGAAGGCATGAGGAATCTCTGCACTGACTTCCCTGCAACGTACAACTCTACCTATCCAAAGATTGAGGCCATCCTCCAGTTACCAAAGGCTGCATGGGAAAAGGAGCTTGCATTCAAAAGGGATGACCATTGGCTAATGGATGTGTGGAGGTGGGATTTTGACAACAGGAAAGAAAGGATGGAACAGATAATGAGTAGAGTGGATCCAAACATTGAATGGATCAAGGAAATTAGAGCAGAATGCACTCGTTATCTTAGGCTGATGACGGAGTATGACATGCTCATAGTACAGATGGATCCAGAAAAGGTAAAACCTTACTTTCAGAAGAAGATGGAGGATGAGATTTCTAGTGAAATAACGGTGGAATTCATGAGTTTTTCCGCCCGTTCCTTCAACCAATCAGAGTTGTTCAGAGATTAGGGCACAAAATATGATGAGGACTAGAAAAAGCTAGAAGATAATTCCAAAGAATGGAGCTACCAAATGCTATGATACAAGATCATTGAGATAGACAAGCTCCAGCCAGTCATCCTAAAATTCATGGAATATACAGCTTCAAAGAAGCAAGAGGACAACCCTGTTATCAATGAAGATCCCCCAAAGGAGTAGCTACAGTAGAAGAGCAATTAGCAAAGGACAAAAATGCTACAGTGTCATCACTAAAAGACAAAATAGGGAAGGAGACAAAATGTATTTTTAAATTGTAATATATTAGGGGTTGGTGAAACCCTATTTTGTAATGAATCTTGGCCACACAATGGGAATTAATCCTGGCCATTCATTTAAATTTTGGGGCACTATAAATATGGGTCTCCTCTCATTATCAAAGGGAGTCGAGTTGTTGTAAAGACACGCTACAAAAATTTATAATGAAAATACATTGACTTGGTGCATTTTCTGAATTTTTTCACATGTTACTTGATTCAACTTCCATTGTTAGATGCTTTACTTAGATTCGTATTGCTGTTCTAGTTAGTTGTATTCTTGCTTTGATAGATTTTAGAAATGTTGTTCTGTAGTTGTGAAAATTCCTGTTATGTAGATGCCTTCCTAGTCCATACTTTTTGTTGTTTGTTGTTGGTAGATGGCTGTGTAAAGTTAGTCTGGGCTTAAATTCAAAGCTGCTCCACACTTTCATCTTTGTTCATGCATGCAAATGGTGAATGAAAGGTGAAATATTTGTAGACCTTAGAAGATAGCACAAATTCCATGAGACTGTGAGATTTCTGGTTAAGTGGAATGTTGTTTCTAGGAAGCTGTCCATTGTAGGAACTCCATGATTATTGTTCACAGTTAGTTGTAGGTCCAGGAACCTTCCTTCTTCCCCGCTCCTTTTCCCTTTTTTCTAGAAATATCCTGTATTAAGGTTCATTGCACATTGTAAAGCCAAAATTAAAGAAAACATCAAAGTCTTGGATTGCTGTCTGAGCCTATAGCAAAGTGAAACTCGACCTCCATCTCAGAAACTTTATATTTGAAGATTCACTTTGCATCCAGCTATGTAAGTCCACCTCGTGATTACCAGAAAAATCACATCAAAATCAACTGAGGAGTTCCATGCAAGTCATGACCTGACACCTGAGAGACCTTGGGGAGATTTTCAACCACTTGTCATGGGAGATTTCCTCTCAAGAGAGGTAGTGCATTCTTGTACTTCCTATGTTGAGAAAGTGTACAAAACACCCATCAACAGAGGTCTTTAATCATAAATTTCATATTGGTGCTAGTGTCTAATTGGAACACCATGGAAATATAGTTCTTGGTAATTGGGTTGAAAGAGGATCCATCTTCCAATCATGTGAGTTTGAGGATCATATCTGTTGGCAAGTGCATTAATCAATTCGATATTGATGAATACATTAGGTACCACCAATTTTCCTAAATTGAGTCTCCATGGGTTTGAGACTGGTTGGTGTCTATACATCTTATAGTGGTATATAAACAAATCATATATCCCCTTGTTGAGGTCCATGTATCACCTACTCCCTATTTTTATCCTCCAATTTCCATGTATATAAACAAATCATATAATATAATCATGTGGCCCAAAATAAATTTTGGGCCTCAACAAGCCTTTTAAAAGGCACGTGCATATAGGTCGCAGAATCAACCTCAGCTATCCAATTAAAAATCTAATCGATGATTTGATGGAAATAAATAAAAGCCCTATTCAAGGCTAAAATATCCCTAAAATTAAATGGTAAATTATTATTAGTGGCAATATTTCCCCAAAATTAATGGTAGGAATATAATATTACTATTGAATATAATTAATATTTGTAATTACAGTATAAACTACTAGTGAATCAGTTCTAGTGATGCATCATTTACATGGCGAATCAATTAGATTTATTAGTTTAAAAAAATAATTCATAAGCGAATTCATCGAGACAAAATTAATATTTTGTAAAAACCTGGTGATTCAATCTCCTTTTTATCTTGTACTATTTGTCATTTCTGGAGGTCCCAATTTCAATTATTCGCCAATTGGCAAAGATTTTCCACTAAAGTTTCCCCTGATCCACACATAACCTTATGTATCCATTTTTCTTTCTTATAGGCACCAAGTTTGAAACCCAAGAAGAGTGTCTAATGGGTTTGATAATGCCACCATCTCTAAGCTTCATAAGTTCTTGCATTTTTGGTTCTAATGTGGGGTTTATGGGCATTTGTTTTTGTCTAAATGGTTTAACATCGGGATTCAATGGAATTTCATGTTGGAAGAGGTCTTCTTTGTATGCCTTCAAGTCATCATATGACTAAGAAAATACATGCTTATATTTTTGAAGTAGGGCTATAAGAATTTCTCTAACCTTAGAATTGATTTTTTTGCCAATGTACACTCTTTTATGAGTTATTTTAGTCCCAAGATTGATTTCTTCAATATCTTCATGTTCAAAAGGTGTTGGTTTCAGATTAAATCCATCATGCCCATCAAATACTCTCTCCAAGGCTACAAGGCCTTTTGGAATCTTGTTTTTCTTTAATTGCACCACTTCTTGTTTGAAGACAGTTTCTTTACCATCTATTTCCTCAAGAAAAGCATTGAAATCTATTTCTTGAGATTCATACTGGTTTATACAATGAAGAAACTTAATCAAGTCCTCACCATTGTTGAAAACTTTCCAATTATAGATGTTATCAGGGATTGCGGGTCTAGTTTTGAATTCTACCCCTGTTATTCCTACCAACATAATAGCATCCTTCTTTAGAGCTACATTTTCTAAGAAGTCTGCCATTATGTTTTTAGATTTCTCTACCCAATCTATTGAGAATGCATCAAAAATTTCAATGGAATCCTAAACAACATTTTTGTATTGTTTTAACCTTTTTTTTTTGATGAATACTTTGCTCTGACTTGTGATACAATTAGTTCAAAGTCTCCATATACTTCTCTCAACTTGATTCCATACCTTGTGGCAATGTTCAGGCCTAACAACAATGCCTCATTGTTAGTGCATTCAAATGTTAATAGGAATGAATATTTGAATGTCTTGCTAGTTGGTGAGATAAACACTATTCCTGTCCCATTTCCACCTTTGGAACAAGCACCATTGAAATTCATTTTCCAAACACCATGTTCATCAAGTTGAGCTTCTCTATTGATTGGGTATGTGTTTTATAGGTCAAGTTGTGAATGTTTAATTTTGAAGCTTCCAAGATCCACATCACAAAAAAAAATCATTTGATTTGGGTCAAAATGCTCTATAACATGTTCAAATCTTGGCTCCCTATACAACTTGACCTCCTTTCCATTTACTAGTATTGTTGCATATGACAAGTCTAATTAGACATTTCCCCCAACTATAGTAGTCCACTGTTTGGATAACAACATGCCATAATATGGAGGGGTGTCTACTACAATGATATCACTTTTGTAAGTAGCTTCAGGGTATGAAGCCAACTTCAATTTGACATCCCATATAACTCCAACAAATAGGATATATTTTTTGTCCATTGCATAGCACTTCCCATATGTAGTATCCACCCATAAGCCCAATTCTTTCATAACAACCATTGGCATGATGTTTATTGTTGCTCCCGAGTCAATCATGCAATTTTCTTTACCAATTTATTGGTAATCAATAGTGTAGTGTAAAATGGATCCACTTGAGAAGGATTATTTATTAAGGTGTCACCAAGATAAACTTCAGGTGTCTTTATGATCTATTTTCCAACATTATTTACCTTAGTTTTTTATCTATCTTTTTTCTTATTCTAATTTTGTTGCTTGTTTGGTATATTTGAGATCAATTTGAGGCCACTATCTCTATATTCATCCACTTTCATCATCTACAAAAATGGTACTGACATCTTTATCTAAGATAATTCTTGTGCTATGTCAAATGAGGGGGAAGTCACCAATTGTTTTTCCTTTTCCATATTAGTGTGGTTTCTATCCTCAGTCTGTTGCTTAGCATTACTCCTTACTCCTCACTTTATTCTGATCAATATCTATTTCTCCCTTTGGTACCTCTTTCTAATTTTTCTCCTTCTCTCCTCCTTTTTGGTTATTCAAAGCATCCTTATGATTTTGATCTTTTATGAATAAGCTTTGTGGTGTTCCCTAATCTATATTTATAGTTTTGTTCCTTAAGTTGTAGTTATTTTTAGTTTGCGCTACAATAGCTATTGTAAGAGCCTTTTTCTCTTCTTCAATTGGTTTCCTTAACTAAAATTGAGGTGTTACATTATATGTACAAGCAATTTCTTCATTGTCATCTTCCTGATTAGAAAAGATCTCCTTTTCACCCATGTTAACATTGTATTTCTGATTACTCACATTATATTCAAACCCATCCTCTTTAGAAGATGAGTATTCCTCATCAATTCAATGAGGTCTCATCTCTAACATGTTTATAGTATGATAATCCCTCTCATGGTCATAATATATTTCATTTTCTTGTAAGGATTGTTCCACTACACAATATTCAGGTGAATGTGGTAGATTGCATGCTAAGCACCATGGATTATTTTCTACCACGTGTGCCCCATTCCTTTTCAATGGGTCACGGGTGTCCTTACTAAAATTCTACCTTTGATGGTTGTCTATAGGTCTTTTGTCCTTCCAATTAGTTTTGTATGGCATGTCATGTAGTCTAGGTATTTCATTTTTATAGTGATTGGCCTGCCTAGTTTGATGTTGCTGGGATTTTGTGGAATTCTAACATCATCCCTTTTGCTAATCTTCACTGTAGCTCTTCTGCTATTTTTAATATTCACAGTAGCCTTTTGAGCTTCTACAAGGGTGAGGGGAGTTCTATTTCTAAGTTCATACCCATTTTTAGGATTAAAGGAATTTAGGTAAAGGACCAGGGCCATAACATCTGGAGGCTTTAATTCAGGTGAGATTTTATTGTATAGTTTTGAGAACCTCACATTAAAATAGCCACTAATTCATTGTGGTGCTTATGGATGCTTGTTAATTCTTACACGACAAAATTTGGGTCATGATGATTTCTATACTGTTCCTTAAATTGATCTTTGAAATCTTCCCAAGAACTAATTGAAGCATCAGTTAAGTTCTTATACCAATCCCTTGCATCTTTAGTCAAATATACCATAAATAGCTTCATGAGGACATCTTCATATTGTACATCAAAGCTATCCATGACTATTTCAAAATTTCTTATATGTTCTTCTACTGAAATATCATGACTCCCAGAAAATTATGGGATTGCATTTCTTACGTCATTACTGATTGGGTCTGGACAAATTTGAGGCTGGTACTATTGGTACTAATGGTGAGGCACATGTTTTATATTTTGATGAGAGTATCATTACCTTGCACATTTTACTGAGTTATGTAATATTGATGTGTGACATACCTCTAACTAGGAGGTGGGTAGGTATTAGCCATGGGTTGGGAAGTTTTAGGAACATTTTGTGTTTTTGGGATTTGTGGTGGAATATTTTGTTGCACATAATTTGTGATGCTTGGATTTCCTACTGTATTGTGAGATGCTTTTGAAACCTTGGGACCACTTGTATTCTGATGTGACCCCTATGAATAATTTGTGTTGGCAAGCCCACCTTTCTTGTGGGGCGATATATATTTTGAGTTTCTTTTCATACACTGAGACTTTATCTGTTGTAACTCTTGTTTCACTCGCTCCTCCTCTTCCTCTAGTTTGGCTATCTTGAGCTCTTCTTATAGTTTTTACAAGTTATGTTGTAATTCCTCATCAATTCATTTATCTTTGGGTGGACTAACATGAGTCTCAGTGGATTCCATTTGATCTACAAATTCATATTGGGAGTTATCACTCTGTTGTTGTGTTATTCTATAATCATACTCTATTTCGTTTCGTATCCTTTCTTCTTTAGCACAGGCATGGAGCTCCTCTATTTTTTGGGGGTCGGATTTGAAATGGCGAACAATACTATTTAAGTTGTTTTTTTCAGTCTTGGTATGATAGTCCCTTGATGGAAATCCTTCATTATTGTGAAATTTTGATTCATGTAAAGGACTAAACCTGTTGTGTACTATGAAAGGCTATTCTGATGTATTTTCTTGATCACTATGGGTATTTTTATGTGTGATCTTTGATGGATCTGATGTTGCTCCACTCTTATTAGTAGTAGCCTTTGAAAATGGGGGTATTGCTTATCATTCCATTTTTTACCATCCTTCTTTGGGCTTCCTTTATGTAAGGACCTTCTACACTCCATGTTACAGGAAACTATGAGACTTTGATGCCTAGAATTCACCCTTTTTGATGTATATTTCAAACTTTCACTCATGCAATGGTCTCAAAATATTTGGTAGAGTCACCACCCACTTTTCCAAAAAGTGATAAAATGGTATAAATTTAGTGTTCAGGTTTGAATGAGATTATTCTTGGTTCATCCCCAACAGAATCCCTTACTCAGTTATATGAAGCTATAATTACACAATGCAAAAACTTTTGTGACTCTATGATGAAATGATTTGGACTCAGAGTTTACTAGGCTACTCCCTAGTAGATTCGCCAATTTGTTGGTTCACAAAATTGTAGATTGCAAACCCTAAGAGTATGCCAAGCTCTATGGTCAGGTTTACAATGTTTTGTACAACGAACGAAGCCAACCAATATGGTTTAGAACTCCCTGTACTTCAAGCTCTGTTATACCTAGGTGGGTGTACCTTCATAATTAAGCAAATTTAAGGGTTGTATGTACTTTTAACTATGGTAATATATTCCACAATGGCATATAAATGGGAAATAGATGCAAAACTATTGGTTATTCCTTCTCCTAATGCTTGAAATTTGAATGTGTGAATAAAGTTTTTATGAAGTATTGTTTTATATTGAATATGACTAGTGATTTCTTTCTAGTTTGGGTAATGGAGTCAAGATGTGTATGATATATGTGTCCTCCCTCCTAGCTTAACTCGAATTATTTGGCACTTTTTAGATGTTTATACCTTATATAAACATGAAATATTGTCAATTATCAAGCTCTTCTTACAATCCCAATGATATCTCCCTAAGTTACTGTGATATTTGAAAGGATTTTAATTCTTGTTTGAAGGAAACCAATTAAGATGATTAATTTAAAAGGATTTTAATTTTTGGAAGAAACCAATTAAAAATAATCTCTTAAAAGGAATTGTAATTCTCTTCTTGTAGAAACCAATCAAGGAAATCACTGAGAGGCATCAAATGTTTCTTGAAAAATTAAGTATATGGTTGATATATTCAATTTGAATAACAAGAAAAGACCACTCTAGAGACAACAATATAACATATATCAATCAACATCAACAAAAAATTGAAAACAATAAATTTGGCCACTAGATTAAATTTTCTCATGTTGGCAACACAAGGGCAAACAACTAAGAGGGGGGGGGGGCGAATCATTTGTCACAAAAATTCAAAACTTATTCAAATTGTTAACCTTGTTCTTAGATCTGATAATTAAGCATGAAAGCATAAATCATCAATACACAGAAACACACATAACACCAAGATTTTTTTACATGGAAACCCTGTTAGGGGAAAAACCACAGTGGAGGTCAGTCCACAAGATTATACCCTATTAAAAGTATAACGAAAATGAAATATGGGGAATGCACATGCATTCAAGCACACTGCCTAGAGCTCACAACTCAATTACAACAAGGCTAACCACCCAAAGGAAGACACATTGTCTTACAAAAAGAATCAGATTACATTCGTAGGGATTTGAACTCATAAAATAGCATCTGCTAATGCCTAATCATAGTTCTGGTTAAGCACATGAATACTTCTTCACTTGTCTTCAATATTCTTCACACTCTACTCTGCCTTCGAATGATATTTGAACATACACACAAAAGCACACTCTAGCATTCACTTGGGCCTCTTAATTCGAATAAAAAATCACTCTTATATATCCACAACAAGAAATTTCATCCCTTCATGTCGGCTTCAACAAAATAATAAAATGAACATAAATTTTCAGCCCAAAACATTTAAGATTAACAATGAGAATCAACCAAGGTCAGACACAACTTAGTGAAGACCCAAATTAACATCTCCAACATGAAAACACTTCAATTAATTTCTCCTCGAAGATCCACAACACACTACAAACACCATGTCGACCAAGAACAAGAAAAACATGAACATGCAAGAGAAAATTTCCAACCACGAGCACAATGATCAATGTGGACATGCAACAAAGATAGAGCACAATCTAGAAATATCCACAAACATTATGAAACATTAGAGAAGCATCCACAAAGACTGGGTTAACTGAAATAGCCTCATCTTCAATCAGAAACACCAACTGAAGCAACAAAAAAAATTTCAGAATGAAAACCTTCATAACTTGATCAAATCTTCACGCGGATCTCTGAAACTTGACGTGGATAAACTATATATATTCAACAACAAACCCTTTAGTCCACAAAATTTCATCTTCAACGTACAAAACTTACCAGCATACTGAACTTTACTTCACCGCTAACAACTTGCAACTCATTACAATTTTCTCAATATCCTCGACATATACAACTTCAAGTGAATTAATGCTAATAGTGTTGACATCAATGACAACCACATATCAGAAACACAACCACAATATCCAACAATCTCCCCCTTTGGCATTGATGGAAACACATGATGTGAAAAACACCACAATGTAGCTAACTCTTGACACTTACTCCCAATTAGGATCTGACTCATTTTCTCCTCAACACTTTCACATGATATTTTCCCCACAAGGCTCTTCTCCCTAGATAATCACCATTTTTTCACATGACTCTTCTCCCCCTTTGAAATCAATGACAAATATCTCTAAGCTCCACACAAATTTTGAACCACATATCTGAACATCTGAACATCCGACTACTCCGCCTGAGTAGCAACCACCACAACATCAATTTGAAACAATATATGACCATGAAATGCAAAGAATGATGCAATGAAATACATCCTTAGTTCTAATTAGGAGGGGTAATCACCCCTAAGTTCCCTCTAAGATACTCAAAATTATCCTTAGGAAATGACTTGGTAAAGATGTCTGCAATCTACTCCTTAGTAGGCACATACTCCAGTCTGACTTCCTTTTCACTTACCTTTTCCCTCAAAAAGTGAAACTTAATAGATATATGCTTTGTCTTTGAATGCAACACCGGATTCTTGGAAATTTTAATAGCACTTGAATTATCACAAAATATAGCAATAGGTTCATTATACAAAACTATGATATCCTTCAACATCTGTTTCATCCACAGGACTTGCGTACAATTGTTAGCAACATCAATGTATTCGACCTCTGCAATAGATAAAGAAATGGCATTCTACTTCTTACTTAACCATGAAATCAACTTCTTACCCAAGAAAAATGCTCCACCATTAGTACTTTTCCTATCATTTACATCTCCTGCCCAATCAACATCAGTAAAGGCACTCAAAGTAAGATCAACATCTTTAGGATACCATAGGCCAAAGTCAACTGTCCCCTTCAAGTATCTAAAAATTCTCTTCACAATAGTCACATGAGATTCCTTCGGATCAGCTTGAAATCTTGCAGCAATACATACAACATTCATGATATCAGGCCTAGTTTGAGTTAAATACAACAATCCACCAATCATTGATCTATATCTAGTCTTATTTTCTTTCAGGGAATCATCTTTTATTGTCAACTTGCATCCGGTCACCATGGGTGTACCAACTGGCTTTGAATCTTCCATACTGAACTTCTTCAGTAATTCCTTCACATACTTGGACTAAGATATAAAAATCCCTTTATCTAATTGAGTAATTTTCAATCCCAAAAATAATTTCATCTCACCAATCATTGACATCTCAAATACACTCTTCATCTCATTAGCAAACTTCATGCACAAACCATCATCTCCTCCAAAAATGATATCATCAACAAATACTTCAACAATCAAATATTTATTACCATTCTTGAAATACAAATTATTATTAGTAGTACCTTTTTTTAAATCCAAGCTTCAACAAATACTTGTCCAATCTAGCATACCATGCTCTAGAGGCTTGCTTGAGTCCATATAATGCTTTCTTCAACTGACACACCATATCTTCCTTATCAGTCAACTGGAATCCATTAAGTTGCTCAACATACACTTCTTCCAATTCTCCATTTAGAAAAGTTGATTTGACATCCATCTGATAAACTTTGTAGTTCTTGGAAGCAGCATAGGCAAGAAATAATCATACAACTTCAATTCTAGCAACAGGGGAAAAGGTCTCTTCAAAATCAATTCCTTCCATCTGAGAATATCCTTTACATACCAGTCTTGCTTTGTTTCTAACCACTTCACCTTGCTCATTTAGTTTGTTTCTAAAGAACCATCTGGTTCCAATGACATTCTTATCCTTAGATCTAGGAACAAGAATCCATGTATCATTCTTCTCAAATTGTTTTAATTCCTCTTTCATTGCTTCAACCCAATGTTCATCTTTACATGCTTCATTCACACTAGTAGGCTTAGTCTTTGAGATCAAGCAATATTCTTCTACAATCTTTCTCCTAGTCTGGTCACCTTTGTTCTTATATCCTATAATCTAATCTTTTGAATGATTCAATCTTACATACCTCAGAGTCTTCTTAAGATGTTCTTCAACTTCAAGCTCTTGTGTTCTCTCTTTTGTGCTTCCACTAGTTTTTCCTTCTTCTTCATTCTCCTGATTCACCGAATTGATTTGCACTTGATTTGTAGTCTGAACTTGCTTTCCTTTGTTTATATTTTCATCCTGATCATCAAAGTCATATCCATAGGTTCTGGATGGTGTACCTAAGTCTTCATCAACCTTGAAATTTGCACTTTCAACCATTTTCATCAATCTTTTATTGTAACACCGGTAGGCCTTTCTTTTAGTAGAATAAGCCAAAAAGATACGTTCATCACTCCTTGGATCAAAATTTCCTATGTCTTCATCTCTCTTGATATAACATTTGCTTCCAAATATCTTGAAGTATTTAACAATAGGCTTCTAACCAGTCCATAGCTCAAAATGGGTCTTACCAATATCACCTTTGATTTGTACCTAGTTGAGTGTGTACAAAACAATACTCATAGCTTCTCTCTAGTAGATATGAGGGACATTTCCTTCCAACATCATTTTTCTAGTAGCATCTTCAATTGTTTTGTTCTTCCTTTCAACAACTCCATTTTGTTGAGGGGTCCGTGGTGTAGATAATTGTCTCTTTATTCCATGTTCTTCACAAAAAGAATTAAATTCACCATAAGTGAATTCATCACCTCTATTTGATCTCATACACTTAATCTTCAAAACTGTCTCTATCTCAACCATAGCCTTAAAGATCTTGAACTTTTCTAGTGCTTCAAATTTCTCCCTTAAGAAAGCAACCCATACCATTCTAGAATAATCATCAATAAGTAACATGAAATACCTATAACCTTGTAGACTTATGACCTTAGAGGGACCACACACATCAATATGCACAAGCTCTAACAATTCATTTGAACAATTATTTTTTCTCTGAAATGAAATTCTAGTTTTCTTTCCTAACTGACATTCCTTGCATATGGCATTAGTAGGTTTCACCAACTTAGGTAGATTTCTCATAGCCTTAGTAGAACTTATCTTGAAAATATTATAAAAGTTAACATGACTCATTCTCCTATGCCATAACCAACTTTCATCAACTTGAGAAATCAAACAAATTTTACTAGCAACAGTTAAGTGAAAGATATTACCTTTTGTTTTTTTACCTGATGGAATTTCATTTCCAGAACTCAATATTCTGCACTTTCCATCCTTGAATTGAAGATTGTATCCCTTATCAACCATCTGACCAACACTCAAAATATTATGCTTCAATCCTTCCACATATAGAACATCATTAGTATTATGCTTACCATCAAGAGAAATGCATCCTCTTCCATGGATCACACCAGATGTATTATCACCAAATCTCACACCACCATCATACTTTTCCAAGCTCACAAACTTACTTTTATCTCCTATCATATGATGTGAACATCCACTGTCAATCACCCATTCATCTTTCTCTTCAACTCAAGTAGCTAGGGCTTTCTCCACATTTGTACAACCAACAGATTCAGTAGATACAAGATTGATTTCCTTGATAGCAATAAATACCCATTCATCATCACTACTATTTCCTTTATTAGATTCATCATCTGTCACACCTTCATCAACAACATAGTAACACTTCTTTTGAAATATAGGCTTGTTATTTCTTGGTTTAGGAGTTCTTTTTGGACACCTTGATACAAAATGACCTATCTTATTGCAAGAAAAACATTTAAGAGGAAAATTTCCTTCATACTTACCTTTTCCTCTTGGTACTGTTTTGACAATAAGTGCTTCCAACTCTTCCATCTCTCTTTCTTCTTCTTCAGTTTGTTTGATTTCATCGTCATACTTGAATGTCTTTCTAGATGAACTCTCACCTAGATCATATCTCTATCTATCTCTTCTGGATGTAGTAGCTTTAAATGCATATTCAACCTTAGGAAGGGCATCACCAAATTCACTCAACTCAAAAGCACTCAGCTTACCAACCAATGTATCTCTGGTTATATTTGTTACAATCTGAAGCTCTTCAATAGCACTAGCTTTGACTTTGTAATAATCAAGTAGGGATCTAAGCACTTTAGCAACAATCTCATATTTTTCTATCTATCTGCCAACACATCTAATACCACACACGAGTTCATTCACTCTTTGCATGAAAGTATTAATGTTCTCATCATCACCCATTCTCAACCTTTCATATTTCCCTTTCAAACTCTGCAACTTAGCAATCTTCACATTAGTATCAACTTCATACAAAGTTTCCAACTTTTTCCAAATCTCATGAGCAGTCTTCAAATCCATAACATTTGTCATCTCGGAATCAATCAAAACACTCAACAAAGCTTCCTTAGCCTGGATATTATACTCAACATCTCTAATTTCAACAATAGTAGTAGGACCATTATGAGGAATAACATACCTATTATATGTAATGCTCCAATAGGGTTCACCAATGCATCTCAAATGACACTCCATTCGAGTCTTCCACAAAGAATAATTTGTTCCATCAAATCTTAGACTATTCTTCTTGTAACTTGCCATCCCGGATCACCTTAAGTTGTTAAACTTCTTCCAAGGAACCTGCTCTGATACCAATTGTTGGAAACACAAGGGAAAACAACTAAGAGGGGAGGGGGTGAATCAATTGTCACAAAAATTCAAAAATTATTCAACTTGTTAACCTTGTTATCAGATCTGATAATTAACCATGAAAGCATAAATCATCAATACACAGAAACACACATAACACCAAGATTTTTTTACATGGAAACCTTGTTAGGGAAAAAACCATGGTGGAGGTCAGTCCACAAGATTATACCTTGTTAAAAGTATAATGATAATGATGGGGAATGCACATGCATTTAGGCACACTTCCTAGAGCTCACTTCTCAATTACAATAAGGCTAACCACCCAAAGGAAGACACGTTGTCTTATAGAAATAATCAGATTACATCCGCAAGGATTTGAACTGATAAAATAGCATCTGTTAATTCCTGATCACAATTCCAATTAAGCACATGAACACTTATTCACTCTTCTTCACACTCTACTCTACCTTCGAATTATATTTGCACATACACACATAGAAGCACACTCTAGCATTCACTCGTGCCTCTTAATTCGAATAAACAATTGCTCTTATATATCCACAACAAGAAATTTCATCCCTTCATGTCGGCTTCAACAAAATAATAAAATGAATATAAATTGTCGGCCCAAAGCATATAAGATTAACAATGAAAATCAACCAAGGTCAGCCACAACTTTAAAGTGAAGACCCAAATTAACATCTCCAACATGAAAACACTTCAATTAATTTCTCCTTGAAGATCCACAACACGCTACAAACACCATGTCAGCCAAGAACAAGAAAAACTTGAACAAACAAGAGAAAATTATCAACCAAGAGCACAACGATCAATGCGGATGTGCAAAAAAGATAGAGCACAATCTAGAAACATCCAAAAACATTACAAAACATTAGAGAAGAATCCACAACAACTGAGTTAACTAAAATAGCCTCATCTTCAATCAGAAACACCAACTGAAGCAACAAAAAAACTGTCAGAATGAAAATGTTCATAACTTGATCAAATCTTCACGCAAATATTTAAAACTTGACGTGGATAAACTAGATACACTCAACAAAAAACCCTTTATTCCAAAACCTTTGATCATCAACTTACAAAACTTATCGACATACTAAACTTCACTTCACCACTGAAAACTTGCAACTCTTTTCATTACAATTTCCTCAATATCCTCGACATATACAACTTCAAGTGAATTAATGCTAATAGTGTTGACATCAATAACAAACACATATCAACAACACAACCACAATATCCAACATATCCTCCATTAGATTTCTTCAAAAGATAATAAAATTCATATCAAAAGTTTTTTATGCGTTCTATTATGTAAATATATCTTTATGATTATTTATGATGATTATTATCCCAAAACTTGGTCTTGGTTTCCCTTTATATATGGGAAGCAACAAGATTTAGACTGTTACATCTAAAGTGGTGTCTCTTCACTTAAATTTTGCTAATCATAAAATAAAACCCTAGCAAATTCAATTAACAAGGGAGAACAATGAATTCCAAAGCATATGTTATACACTATAGTCTGTTAATCTTCGTCAGGTACCCATGATTACTTAAGATATGTTTAAGATACTTTCTCCATGATAATATATCTAATGTTGAGTGGCTTCAATGAAGATTCCAATCATTATGTTGCTCGATCAATGAACATTTTTACCTTGGAAAGATGCTCGATATAGTCTTGGCTAGCATATGTATCAGCATTGGTGATTATATCTTTCATAACAAACTCTAAAGTAAATATTTTCTCCAACTGTTAATGTGTGTTTTCCAATACCATTGATTCGTCATTTACTTTTTGAGATCCACTAATAAAAATTGAGCCAATTCATTCTTCTGTATGCTCTGTTCTTTCAAATCTCCTTTGTCGTCGAAGAAATTAGGAAAAACCATATCCAAGGGTTGATCAAAATCACCCAGCTCTTCTATCAATACAATATGAAAATTTTTATGCATATCAATCAATTCATCATAAATTTTGAACAACTAATCATCAACATTTACCTTGGTTGTTAATTCTTCCTTCTTTTCCATCATTTTGAGATGCGGTTTTTTATGCTCCTAGAAAGTAGCATGTGTTCTATTGTGAACTGCCCATACCTTTTCAACATTCTCGAGCATTTTTTCAAACCTTTCCTTTATCAATTCTGAGATGATGTTGAACTTGATAGACTTCATTTCCACTTCCAATTTATCACTTATCTTCTAGAATCTCTCAACCCTATGTCTCCAATAGGTAGTTTCAGCCAAGGCTTCTAATACCTTGTTATTATTGTTTATCAATAGGGAGTAGGTACTTGAGGAATATGGCAACTTATCTTTATAGCTAGCTATTTGTTGTCTCAGGTTCTCATTTTCAATCATATTATTTTATTGTCTTTCACCATCCTTTCAATTTGGGCTTTAGTGAACCTAGTAACATTAATGTTTAAATTTGTAGTCTCTAAAAGATCACTATCTTCAACCCGTTGCACAAGGAGATGGTCAAATTCCTTATTAGGATCATCAATGACTATAGGTTTTTTGTTAGGTGGGTACAAGGCCCACATTAAAAAAGTTGCATTGTCTATATTATAACTTGATCCAGTGTATACTTTGTCTACTCCTTCTATGCTCAATTGTAGGATTTTATTCTGGATTCTTCATAAGCTGTCAAATACAATGGCGGAGCTCATATCCCATCCAGGGAGCAGCATGACCCCTACCTCTTCTAGCAATGTTCTTCCCTTTTCTATGGTAATGGATTCCATTTCTTTATCAACCTCATCCTGTAGCTCTTTTAAAGCTTTTGCCTCTTGTTCAAGTGTGATATCCATAATCCTTTCCCTAATCAGTTTACTTTATACTCATAAAAATGTCTTAAACTCAGAGGTTTTAACAAAAGCATCATCAAAAATAAACTTTTGGTTGGTACAATGTATTACATCATCTGAAAGCTCATTTCGGGATTCGGTTACAACAATGCTTCTTTCCATTAGGGGCTCATAATTTTCAATCATAGGTTTAACCACCTCCACACCTTCATCATCACTCCCCACTTCTTCTTGTTTTGTGATAGATGTGTCAATAGAGAAGATAATATCTAGTGTAGGTTGAGGAGAGAGTTGGCAGATTGGTGTTTCACTTTCATCTTGCATTCCTCAAATATCCTCAGTTCTTTTCTTTGTGAACACTAAAGGAGGCACATCCCTAGTCAATTTTGCTTCATATGAAATTAATGCATCCAACCTCTTTATGGGATTTTCAATTTCTAGAAAGGCACCTCCATATAGAGGATCATTGCATGTTCTCCAAGCTTCTACTATCATTACTCTATTATAAAAAATTCTCTTCCTATTAGCATGATATTCATCAACATTTCTTATTAAATCATCTTCTTCAAAAAGTATGTGGTGATACCCTTTCATTTTTTGACTCATTTTGACATTATTTATAAAATGTTAGGGTCAAAAGTCTCCCTTTCATTCCCTTTGGGAAAATTGTAACACTTTAGCTTTTTGTCAATCAACTCATATCCTTTTTTATAAACCATTATAAAATTTCCATAGCACAGTGTCCTAGACATCAATGATTGCTTGTTATGACTCTTAAGATTCATGAAATCTGAGTAAGCTAATTACCTTACAATCTCTAAATATGCAACCCTGTTTGGACAAGTTTTCAGTAGTAGAAATGGTGCTCCTTCATAACCATACACTATAATTTTTGTATAGTCATCATAGGCATACCAATCGCCCAGTTGTGACTGGTCTTCACTCTTTCATCCTTACCCTTCAGTCTGAGGAATCTTTGTACTTCAGGTGACAAACTATAGTCATATGGATGACCTAGAATTTTATATAAAGGCTTCACAAACTACCCTTCAAAATAAAAATAAAGTGATCTTGCACACCTATTGTCCCAATTTTTTGTCCACATTCGTACTGGTCTAATATTTTTGTTATCATCTATGTCCTTTATTCTTAAATGTTCACTCCACATTCCCATACTTTGTCCTTCATATAAAATGAGATGTATGAATAATGAATAATGCTTGAATTTGATACCTCCATCATTATTTTTGATAGAAACAAATGCATTGTGATTTTTTTGGATAAGTATTCAGCATAATCAAGGGGTCAGGAATCTTGACTTTGCACATCAGTTGTTAAAACTATTGGTGCTATGGCCATAAATATAGATTCATCCAATCCAAGCACCTGGAAAACAAAGTAGTATGCTTATTGAAAGTATTCTTCAAATAGGTTCACAGAATATGGATGGTGTTCCTCTACAAAAAATACCCTAAGCCAATTTCCTTCATTTTGAGGCCTATGTAATGACAACCTCCATCTTTTGTAACTAGAGCTCATATTGTGGTATTCATTCAAGAGGTCTTTAATCATAAATTTCACATTGGTGTTGGTGTCTAATTGGAACACCATGGAAATATAGTTCTTAGTAACTGGGATGAAAGAGGATCCATCTTCCAATTTAATCATGTGAGTTTGAGGATCGTATTTTTTGGCAAGCAACTTAATCAATTTGATATTCATGAATACATTAGGTACCACCAACTTTCCTAAATTTAGTCTCTATCTATTTGAGACTAGTTGGTGTCTATATATCTTCTTATAGTGGTATATAAACAAATCAAATCTGCTTGTTGGGGTCCATGTATCACCTACCTCCTTATTTCTATCCTCCAATTTCTCAGCTTGGGGGTTTAATTGTGTGTTTAACTTGGACCTCTGTCCAGAGCCAGGAAATTGATCGATCAAGTCCTGATTCAGATGTTGAGTTTCCAATTTTTGTGTCTTGTTTTTAGGGTTTTCAAACGTACTTGCCATAATATGAATTTTGTAGAAAAACCCTACTTTTGTGCTTGATAACTCAATTGGCTTTAAGTAATGAGAATTTTAGCTTAGGCTTGGGTACTTACTTGAACAACAAACTCCTCTCCTAGTCCTATTGTCATTGTCCACTGCTATACTATGTTTCCTTTCTCTTTGGTTGCTCAATGATTTCCAAATGGTTGTAATATTTTATTTTTAATGCCCTTAATTTTGGTTCATTAATTCCCTTTGATGGCACATTCATGTCATCGAGAGTATAATCAATTGGTTTGAATATAGGTTATTTATTTTCTAATCATCGCCACCAAATTTTCTCTTTGTCATGACATTGTCTTGTCAATGCTTTTGCTACATCGAGAGGATAATATTTTGTTCCTACTGATATTTTTCTTTTCTCTCGATATCCTTTTAATGGCATAATCTTTTTCTCTTTCAATATTTTGAAGAGACTGCATATGGCTTTATTTTGATATCACAATGTCCTCTTGAACCCTTCCTTACGAGTAGTCTCTTTGAAATTATTTTATCACTTTGATATGTTTATTAGTTTATTGAATTATATTTTAATCATTTTATTTTTGTATTATTAAATCCAAGGAAACAAGTGTCATTGTTTCATCGAAGGGACCAGTGTCTTTGTCCTACCGATATGTATTCTTCCCTTCGACAGAGTTCTTAGTTTGGTCATTTGCTAACAAATGCAAATTTGTTAAGGTGATGACTATAGGGCGGATAAATGAAGTATTTTGAATGATGAAGTTTTAAATGACATGCTAAGTGGTATGATATTCGATGGGAAAATGGATTATCTGTGGGGAATTGAGGCTGATTTTTTCGTCCTAACAGATGTATGTGACAGTGAACTCCAATTTTTTTATCCTAGGTTCCTTGATTTTTTGTATATTTTATTTTTGTAATCATAAAGTGATCTAGATCATATATTTTTTATTAGTTTTACCATTTTAGATCTAGAAGTGTTTTATCTTAGTTTTCTTAAACTTTTTGTTTAAAATTTAAAACATTGTAAAGATTTAATTAGTATAATCTAAATTTTATATTAGTTTAACAAAAACCTTGGTTGGTGACTCTAATGTAATTGTTTGAGATTACTCTTAAAGGAAGCTAGAATTTATTTACCAAAGGTGAATTTTACACATTACAGCCCCAAACTAAAGTGAGTTATTTGTGTGCATTTGAATGTCAAATTGAAGATATGATGATTTGAATAAAGAAGGAGAATACTTATTTTGTGGTGATATAAATCAAAATTGTGGAGATGACAATAGTAATCTAGAAGTGATAATAGATAAAGAGATCACGTGGCTGATATAGTTAATTGAAATAGATGGTGAATATGAGTGGAAAGGTGATAAAGTGAATAATGTGAAAGCTAGTTGGAAGACACGTGATAGAGTCTAGAAGATAGGATAGAGAGTTGAAGTATTAATAGATGAAAGTACAAAAGAAAGAAACCATGGTGACACAATATGGAAATCTAAGCATCAAACAATTGTAGAAGTTATGGTAGTATAGGAGTAATTGGAAGATATGTGGTAATAAAGAAAGCATTATAGAAGGTAAATTCCTTAAGCAAAATAACTAGGACCATGTCAAAAGTGACTGGATGGTGGAAACAAGTGTTGGATTGTATCGCAAGAGTAGAGAAAATGGATATGAAGGGAAAGATGAAATAAAGTATTGTTGCAAATGTCAAATAGAAAAATATGTGGTAGTTGTGATTTTTCAAGAGGATGGTAGCAAACATATAAAAGCAGTTAAGTTTGGGATATCAATAGATAGTGTAAGTTTAAAAAGCAACAAAATTTGAAAGTACGTAAAAGGAAGTTTTGAGGCAGGAGTTGAAATGGTAATTATAGACATTTAATGAACTAATATATAACATAAGAATAAAGAAGAATTTGAATATTGGGTACTAAAAATGAATAAAATGATAAAAAAAAATGGTATAGTGGAGGAATTTTAGGCTAAAATAAGATGTTTTGAGTTGAAAAAGATAGAGGATGAGAGCTATAGAAGAATTATATTAGATTGGTGGAAGGATTCAGTTCTAAAAGAGAGAAGTGGAAGATAAAATATGGAAGATGGGGTATGTTCTAGTTCCTACCTAGGACATGTAAAGGTGGAAAGAAAAGAAGTGTTAAGTTGATCCTATAAGCGTATTCATGTATTGAGGGAACATTTAGGTTGGTTATACTAGCTGAAAGGGTGATTCTATCACTCAACTCTTATTTTTGGGCAATATATGCACAAATCATTTACCTAGGGTGTTTGATGTAGGAGCATCCCAAGCCAACAAGTTATTTTACATCAACCAAAAATATTTCCTTTTAGTTATTTTTTAAAATATTTTTTTAGTTTTTGATTCTATGACCATTTAGGCATACAAACCAAAAAAATGAATCTTTTGGTATGGTATCATAGTTACTCCTTATGACTTAGAGTTTCACCTAGAATATTAGTGGAGTATCACACACATACCCATGCATTTTTTCTCATTCCTTGATCATTTGACAAAGTGATGTGAAAAAACAATCCAAAAATGAATACACATTTGTTGCAAGTTTGAGGGCCTTGCACTAAGGTTTAATCACTTGAGGAGCCTTATTGGTCCCAAGAGAGGTAGTTTTTAGCACCAAGTTGATTTTGGAATCATAATTAACACTCAGGTTGACCAAGAACCTTCTAAACAAAAGAAATATTATAAAAGGAGATATAACTCATTTGAAAAGGAGTAGGGGAGGGAAAGTGGATATTGAAGGACCAACCTATGTTTATATAATTTCAAAGTAGAGTGAGAAGATAGATAGTAGCCTAGGGAAGCTAATGTTCATAACCACAATATGTGAATGTGTTGATATTGTACTTTAATCAAATGATTAAGGCCTAGTATGTTGTAATCCCATTGTAACAGAAATTGACGATGTAATTTTTATTATTGATTATCTATATATTAAATCAAGTTGTTTTTCATAAGAATATGCAGGTTTTAGGTATTTTTGTGCATTATTTTATATGTGTGTGTGTGTGTTTATGTTAAGGTTGAATGGTTGGATGGTCCAAGTTATCGGACCCTCCATCCATGATTACATAAAGAAATAGTTGTGCATTACAAAAAAAAGTAAATTGTTTCTATCATTTGGTTCTCCTCCATCGGCCCTTTTGTTTTATATTTCTAACCCTTATATTTTTGTTATCCATTTTTATTTAACGAATTAGCTTAGGGTCATTAAATTATTTTATGTTCTACATCATCCATAAAAGAATTATTTTAAAATAGTTTAGTATTTTATAGAATAGAAGATGAAGTAGACCTTCTCCAAATATTCTCATGTAGTTATTCAAAAGAAACTATTAATGCACACATTCCCTATTCTGTTGGACCTTCTCAAGTACCAACAAGATTAATGGGAAAAACTTAGTTTCATTCTATCCAGTAAATGGTGGTCACAATCATAAGGTTTGCACACCTAGGAGACCTAGTACCCTTTCATCTATGAGCATGAGGATCCATATTCATCTTCTTTGTGATATATTTTCCCCCATTTGTAGCTAAAAATTCACTACCAACAGTAACTTTCTAACATGCTTAGTGGGACTCAACTCAATCTTCCCGCTAGTAATAGCATTTGAAGTATTGTTTGTGCAATTTGTGTTGGATGTTGTGGTTGTGTTACTAATATGTGGTTGTCATTGATGTCAACACTACTAGCATTGTTGCAGAGAAGGTTGTATATGTCAAGGATATTGAGAAAATTGTTGAAGGAAGAGTTACAAAGTTGTTGGTTGTCAATGGAACAGTAAAGGTCATGAAGGTGTTTTGTTTTGTACGTTGAATATCAGTTGTTGTTGACTAAATGGTTTATTGATGAGAGTATCTAGTTCATCTACTAGAAGTTTTAGAGGTCCGTGTGAAGATTTGATCATGGTATGAACAGTTGTGTTCTGACAGTGTTCCTGTGGTCTTTATCAGTGTTCTTGATTGAAGATTATGTGATTTTGATAATTTTTGTTGTTGTGGATGCCTCTCTGTTAGTTTTGGTTGTTTGTAGATGCTTCTAGATCATTCTCTATTCTTTTTGTGTGTCTGAGTTGATCGGAGTGCTTGTGGTTGAATATTTTTCTCGTGTATGTTTTGGTTTTTCATGTTCTTGGCCGACATGATGGTGGTAACATGTTGCGGATCCTTGGAGATCAAAATTTGAATGTTTGGTGTTCTTGAAGATATTGTTTTGGGTCTCATCATATTATTGGCTGACGGTGTTTGATTCGCATTACAAATTTATTTGTAAATTTGGGTCGACATTGTAAATATGTTTTATATTTTTGGCCGACTAAGTTGTTGATGTATTCCATGTTGCGGATATATAAGAGTGATTGTTTGAGTGAAGTTAGCATGTGTTAGTGTGTGTGAAAGTGAAGGAAAGCCAGAGAAAGAGAAAGTGTGCGAACATTGATCTAATCATTTGATTGCAGAGCAGAGTGAGAAGAAGGTTGAGCGAAGTGTGAAGAAGGCTTTATGTGCTTAACTGGAATTGTAATCAGGCTTGTGTAGAAGCTCTTTTCTCAATTCACACCCTATGGATCTAATCCAAATTACTGTGTATTGTTGGGTAGTGAGCCCTCTTGTATTTGAGCAGTGAGCTCTATGCAATGTGCTTTAATGTATGTGCATTCTCATTGTTATTTTCATTATACTTTTAATAGGGTATAATATTGTGGACTAACATCCACCGTGGTTTTTCCACTAACAGGGTTTCCACATAAAAAAATCTTAGCATTCTCTGTGCTTCTAATGTGTTGATTGTTTATGGTTCATTGTTCATTCATCAGATCTGAGGTTGAGTTAAGTAAAGTTTGAAAAGTTTAATATTCTATGACAACTGATTCACCCCCCCTCTCAGTTGTTTGTCCTTGTTTTTCCAACAATTGGTATTAGAGAAAGTTCCTCTGAAGAAGTTTAAAAGCTTGAGGTGATCCAAGATGGCATCATACAAGAAGGACAATCCTAAATTCGATGGAACGTAACAAACTACTCACTGTGGAAAGCTAGGATGGAGTGTCATTTGAGGTGTATTGGTGAAAACTTTTGGAAGATTACAAATAATCCATATGTTATTCCTCATAATGGTCCTTCCACTGCTAATGAGATTAAAGAGGCTGAGAATAATGTTAGGGCTATTGAAGCTTTGCTCATGAGATTTGGACGAAGCTGGAAACTTTGTATGAAGGAGATGTACATGTGAAGATGGCTACACTATAGAGTTTGAAAGGAAAGTATGAAAACTTGAAGATGGGTGAAGATGAAAATATTTCTTCTTTTATGCAGAGAGTAAATGAACTAGTGATGGGTATTAGATGTGCTGGTGGTACCCTGGAAGAGGAAGAAATTGTGGCTAAAGTGCTCAAATCATTGCCTCCCTCCTACAAAGCAAAGGCTCATGCTATTGAAGAATTTAGATCAGTAACAAATATGTCAAGAGATACACTGATTGGTAAACTTGTTGCTTTTGAGTTGAGTGAATTTGGTGAATTTATTCCCAAGACTAAAACTGCATTTAAAGCTATTGTATCTGGAAGAAAAAAGCAAAGATATGATACCAGAGAGTGCTCCAGAAAGTCATTCAAGTATGAGGAAGAAATGAAACATCTTGAAGATGAAGAAAGAGAGGTGGAAGAGTTGGAAGCACTGATTGTGAAGAAAGAAGGTAGAGGACAAGGTAAGTATAAAGGAATGTTGACTATTAAATGTTTCTCTTGCAATAAAATAGGTCATTTTGCATCAAGGTGTCCTGAAAGAGTTCCTAGATCTAAGCCTAACAAATCTAGATTCCAAAAGAAATGTTACTATGCTGAAGAAGGAGTGACTGATGATGAGTCTGATAAAGATAATGGAAATGAAGATGAATGGGTGTTCCTTGCTATCAAGGAAAATGGTCTGGTGGCTACTGAATCTGCTAAAGTTGAGAAAGCTCTTGCAACCCGAATTGAAGAAAAGGATGAGTGGGTTATTGACAGTGGATGCTCACATCATATGATTGGTGACAAAAGCAAAATTGTAAGTCTAGAGAAGTATGACGGTGGAGTTGTAAGATTTGGAGATAATAGTACTGGTGTGATTCGTGGTAGAGGAGCTATTTGTCTTGGTGGTAAGCATAGCACTGATGATGTTATTTATGTTGAAGGCTCAAATCACAACTTGTTCAGTGTTGGATACATGGTGGACAAGGGTTATGATCTTCAGTTCAAAGGTGGAAGATGCAGGATACTTGGAAGATCTAGTAATGTAATTGCTTCAAGTAAAAAGACAAAAGGTAATATTTCTCACTTGAATGTTGCCAGTGAATGTTGTTTAATTGCTCAAGTAGATGAAAGATGGTTATGGCATAGGAGGCTGTGTCATGTGAATTTTGATAACATTGTCAAAGTAAGTTCCACCTAAGCAGTAAGAGATCTACCTAAGCTAGTGAAGCCTGCTAACACAATTTGCAAGGAATGTCAGATGGGAAAATAGACTAGATTCTCTTTTCAGAGTAAACAACATAATTCAAATGGATTATTGGAGCTGGTGCATACTGATCTATGTGGTCCATCCAGATTCAGAAGTCTTCATGGAGAAAGGTACTTTATGTTGCTTATTGATGATTTCTCTAGGATGATATGGGTTGCCTTCTTAAGAGAAAAATGTGAAGCATTTGAGAAGTTCAAAAGTTTCAAAGCTATGGCAGAAAATGAGAAAGGTCTAAAAACCAAATCCTTAGAGTCAGATAGAGGTGGTGAGTTCACCTCCAAGGAGTTTAATTCTTTTTTTCAAGAGCATGGAATTAGAAGACAGTTATCTACTCCCTGAACCCCTCAACATAATGGAGTTGTAGAGAGGAAGAGCAGAACAATACTGGATGTTGCTAGAACAATGATGATAGAACGAAATGTGTCTCAAATCTATTGGAGTGAAGCTATAAGCACTGTTGTGTATACTTTAAACCAGGTAAATGTTAATGGTAATTTTTGTAAGACTCCTTTTGAATTATGGTTTGGTTTTAAGCCTACTATTATATCAAGAGAGAAGAGGATATAGGAAAGTTTGATGCAAGAAGCAATGAAGGAATCTTTCTAGGTTACTCTACTAAAAGCAAGGCCTACCGGTGCTATAATAGAAGATTGAGAAAGATGGTTGAGAGTGCAAATTTCAGAGTTGATGAGGACTCTACTAGATCATCCAGATATTATGGATATGATTCAGATGACCAAGAAGACAACACAAACAAAAGGAAAAATGCTCAGACACAGAATCAACTTTAAATTGTTTCATATGTTCCAGTAAAACAACTTCTGTATGTTCTGAGAAATCAAGAAAATTAGGAAGGAGAGACAAGTGCAAGTGCAGAAGAAAGAACAAAAGAACCAGAAGTTTGAGAGAATCCTAAAATTCTGAGTTATGTAAACTTAAATCATTCTGAAAATTAAAATATAGGAGACAAGAATAAAGGTGTGCAAACTAGAAGAAAGATTGCAGAAGAGTATTGCCTGATTTCCAAGATTGAGCCTAAAGATGTCAATGAAGCTTGCAATGATGAACACTGGATGGAAGCTATGAAGGAAGAGTTGATGCAAATTGAAAAGAATGATGCATGGATACCTGTTCCCAGACCTAAAGATAAAAATGTGATTGGTACTAAATGGGTCTTTCAGAATAAGCTGAATGAACAAAGTGAAGTGGTCCAGAATAAAGCAAGATTAGTATGTAAAGGGTATTCTAAAATGGAAGGTATTTCTTTTGAATAAACCTTTGCCCCTGTTGCCAGAATTGAAGTTGTTAGACTATTTCTTGCTTATGTTGCATATAAGAACTATAAAATCTATCAAATGGATGTAAAGTCAGCTTTTTTGAATGGTGAGCTAGAAGAAGAAGTATATGTTGAGCAACCAAATGGATTCCAACTGACTGACAAGGAGGACATGGTTTTCCGATTAAAGAAAGCTCTATATGCACTCAAGCAAGTCCCCAGAGCCCGATATGCTAGACTTGATAAATTAAAGCTTGGATTCAATAAAGGTACTATTGAGAATAACTTGTATTTCAAGTTGGATCATGATAAAGAATTGATTATTGAAGTATTTGTTGATGACATTATTTTTGGAGGAGATGATAATCTATGTATGAAGTTTGTTGATGAAATGAAGAGTGAATTTGAGATAAGTATGATTGGAGAAATGAAGTTCTTTCTGGGATTGCAAGTTACTCAGTTAGACAATGGAATTTTCATATCCCAGTCTAAATATGTGAGAGAGCTACTGAAGAAGTTTGGAATGGATGACTCAAAGCCTCTTGGTACTCCAATGGTAACCAGATGCAAGTTAACATAGAATGATGATTATCCTAAGGAAAATCAAACATGATATAGGTCAATGATTGGTGGATTTCTCTATTTAACTCGGACTAGACTAGACATTATGAATGTTGTATGTATGGTTGCTAGATTTCAAGCTAGTCCAAAAGAATCTCATGTGACTATTGTAAAGAGAATTTTTAGATATCTAAAAGGGACAATTGAATTTGGGCTTTGGTATCCTAAGGATGATGATCTTAATTTGAATGCATATACTGATGTGGATTGGGCAGGAGATGTAGATGAAATGAAGAGTACTAGTGGTGGTGCCTTCTTCCTAGGGAAGAAGCAAGACAGTGTCTTGGTTGAGTAAAAAGTAGAATTCCATCTCTCTATCTACTGCTGAGGCAGAGTATATTTCTATTGCAAACAACTGTACTCAAGTGATGTGGATGAAATAGATGTTCAAAGATATCAGAGTATTATATGAAGAACCTATTGCCATATACTATGACAATTCAAGTGCAATAAACATTTTGAAGAATTTGGTGCTACACTCTAAGACTAAGCATATATCAATCAAGTTTCACTTCTTGAGGGAGAAAGTGAATGAGAAAGAAGTCAGACTAGAGTATGTGCCTACCAAAGAACAGGTTGTAGACATTTTCACCAAGCTGTTACCAAAGGATACTTTTGAGTATCTTAGAGGGATGCTTGGGGTGATTACCCCTCCTAATATGAACTAGAGATCCATTTGCTTGCATCAATCTGTGTGCTTCACAGATATTTCCTAATCTGGATTGATGTTTTTGTGGCTGCTACTCAGGTCGAGTAGTTAGATGTGCAAATATGTGGTTCAAAGCTTGTATGTAGGAAGGTAATGCTTACCTTTTCCATTGATGTGAAAGGGGGAGAAGAGCAATCTGAAAAAATCCTTTTGGGGAGAAGAGCAGTTAAGGAGAAGAGTCAAAATCTAAGGGGGAGTTAGTGCAACTGTGTTGATGGTATTTTCACATCATGTGTTGCCATCAATTCCAAAGGGGGAGATTGTTGGATGTTGTGGTTGTGTTATTGATATGTGGTTGTCATTGATGTCAACGCTACTAGCATTGTTGCAATGAAAGTTGTATATGTCAAGGATATTGAGAAAATTGTTGAAGGAAGAGTTATAGAGTTGTTGGTTGCCAGTGGAATAGTGAAGGTCATGAAGGTGTTTTGTTATGTACGTTGAAGATCAGTTGTTGTGGACTAAACGGTTTATTGCTAAGAGTATCTAGTTCATCTACGAGAAGTTTTAGAGGTTCGTGTGAAGATTTGATCATGCTATGAACAGTTGTGTTCTGATAGTGTTTATGTGGTCTCTGTTAGTGTTCCTAATTGAAGATTATGTGATTTTGATAATTTTTGTTGTTGTGGATGCCTCTTTGCTAGTTCTGGTTGTTTTTAGATGCTTCTAGATCATTCTTTATTCTTGTTGTATGTCCACATTGATTAGAGTGCTCGTGGTTGAATATTTTTCTCCTATATGTTTGGGTTTTTAATGTTCTTGGCTAACATGATGGTGGTACAACGTGTTGTGGATCCTTGGAGATAAAAATTTGAATGCTTGGTGCACTTGAAGATATTTTTTTGGGTCTCATCATATTATTGGCCGATAGTGTTTGATTCACATTACAAATTTACTTGAAAATTTGAGCTAACATTGTAAATATGTTTTATATTTTTGGCCAACTAAGTTGCTAATGTATTCCATGTTGCGGATATATAAGAGTGATTGTTTGAGTGAAGTTAGTATGTGTTAGTGTGTGTGAAAGTGAAGGAAATCTAGAGAAAGAGAAAGTGTGCAAACATTGATCTAATCATTTGATTACAGAGCAAAGTGAGAAGAAGGTTGAGCGAAGTGTGAAGAAGGTTTTATGTGCTTAACTAGAACTGTAATCAGGCTTGTGTAGAAGCTATTTTCTCAGTTCACACCCTGTGGATCTAATCCAAATTATTGTGTATTGTTGGGAAGTGATCCCTCTTGTATTTGAGTAGTGAGCTCTAGGCAGTGTGCCTAAATGCATGTGCATTCTCATTATTATTTTCATTATAATTTTAACAAGGTATAATATTGTGGACTAACATCCACCGTGGTTTTTCCCCTAACAGGGTTTCCACATAAAAAAATCTCGGTGTTCTTTGTGCTTCTGATGTGTTGATTGTTTATGGTTCATTGTTCATTCATCAGATCTGAGGTTGAGTTAAGTAAAGTTTGAAAAGTTTAATATTCTATGACAACTAATTCACCCCCCCTCTCAGTTGTCTTCCCTTTTTTTTCCAACAATTTGTTCTTATACTTTCACTGGCTTCTCTTTTTAGTCCCAATTAAGACCAATATTTTTTCCTTTATAAGAAGCTTACATTCACTTGGTGAATATATTCCACCATTTCTCTCAAAAACCATGTTTCCTTGCATGAGACACACTCTATAGAAGAAATCAATCCCTCAAGGAGAAATCCTAAAAGATCACCACTTCAGGTTTTGACAACTCTATTTCCTTGGGTTCCTTTGCCACCAACCATGGGTTTCTAAAGGATTGATGGTTTTTTTCCATGGGGCCATTATATCCTTTTCAATCTTACTAAGTAAGATGTGTTACCTCCTATTTCCATGAAACATTCTCCCTTATTCAATGTGGAAACTCTAATCACTCCAAAAGAGAACATCAAGGATCTTTCAAATGTGTGTGTTGAAATACATCAATAATTAAGTTGTGGCTCATAGAATTTTTGTGCCTCTTTCAAAGGTAATGCTATAAATTGGTTTTACATGTTAGAGTAATCATACATTAGATAATGATTAATTTATTTTTAATTAATTATTATTTTGATTCTCATGCACTTAAGTGAAACTTAGGATTGCTTTCTATGTTAACTAAGTTTTTTTATTGGTTAAATAGAGAGCTAATATTAGATCATTTTGTCTCATCACACAAGATGTTGATACTTGTCATGATCTAATTTATTTATCATTTAAGGTTTCTCTTATAAAGCACTCTCTCTTTGTATTACTTATTTTGTAATTATTTTCTTGTTGAGGAATAGCAAATCTTTGTTTTGTAAATCCATTACATGGAAGGTGTTTTGTTCATTGATTGATCCTACTTCTCATTACACTCAAGATTTTTATTGAGTATAGTTACGACTATGATATGATGATTAGGTTCATAAGTAGCACCCACTACATTGTCATAGGAGTATGCAGTTTTATTGTAATCTCATCCTTACCTTTGTCATTTCCTTTAGCATGGTCGAGGATTGGATCCTTGTAGATTCCCAAGTCATTGTGACCATAGGTTCTAATATGATGTTCAATTTCAACTTCTACCTTATCAATTAGATCTTGTATTAGGTTCTTTAGTTTCATGCAATTATTAGTTTTATGGTATTTAGTTCTATGGAATTCACATTGGTCATTCTCATTGTACCAAGGAGGTTTGAATTGTGGTTCATCATAGTTTCTTTGTTTCAGTAATTTGTTAAGGTTTGTTTGAAGCAATTTTTGTAAGACCACTTCAATAGGTTCTCCCAAAGGAGTGTATTTTTGTCTTTTTTGATTGAAGGTATTGTTAGATCTTGGTGGTCCTCTTGGAGGTTTTTGGTTTTGATTGTTTAATTGGTCGTTTGGAGGATTATTTTGTTGATTTTTTTTAACATTATTTTGAGGATTGTTAGGAGGAGGTTGTATGTTTTGCTCAAGTTTATCATTCACTACTCCATCATTGGTAATGTTTTTTTTATTTTCCCATAAATGTAGTTTATTATTTTTGTTAGAAGGTTGATCTTTGTTGTATAGCTTGATAACTCCTTTTGCAATAAGGGCCCTTTCGATAGCTATGCCTTTTTTGTTAGGAAAAGATGTGTTTTCTTCCTTGCATAATGTTATAATGTGATTGTTTATTTATTATGTGGTGCACCTAGGGAATCTAGGGGTGCGTGCATCACATGGGTCTAGCATTCTTAGGGCCACTTTATGTGTTGTATGTAACAATGATTTAAGTATTTAATGTGGGGTTACACATGGGAATATTTATAATATTGTGGAAAGTAATTTAATAAAGTACCCAATATTAAATGAGGCGTTAATGGTTTTTTAAGCTCGTGGTTTTAGCCACATGGTTTTATGCAATACCACTTGGTGGTTTTGTGGGAGCTTGTTTCTATAAAAGCAGCCAAATGGGTAGTTGCTTAAGGTTGGTTGTTTGAAAAGTTAGCTCTTGTTAGCATTTGTGAGGGTTGAAGGATGGGATGGGATATGTGGTTACATGCTTGTTCACATTGATTACTTGTAGAGGGCTTCATGCTTCAAGGTGTTCATGGAGAGCTATAAAGATGTATTGTAATGTTTATTGTTGAATAATACATGAATAATGGATGCTTTTGGAGGCTGGGTTTTTCCCTCTTTAGGGTTTTCCTAGGGTATATCTTGTATCATCTTTGATGGCATGTTGTTTATTCTTTTTGCATATGGATTTTGAATATTTGTTTGCATAGATTTCTCTATTTGGGTTATGTAGAAATTTTCATTAGATGGCTGCAAGTTTCCTTTCATTTGGTATCAAAGCCATGGTTGTGGTTGGATAACCCTAGGTTGAGAAAATCTTATTTGAGTTCGAATCTATGGTCTTGCATGAGAGAATGAAATACATGGAACGATATGAGGGTTTTGTAGGTTTTTCATTGTAGATTTGAGGGTTTTGGATTTGTTGTTATGATAGGTTATCTGCAAATTTTGGGTGTGAGAAATTTTGGGTAAAAAGAGTTTCTTGGTTGTGCATTCAAATGAGGATTTTGAGGGGGAAGTTCCACAGATGACCCTTTGGGACAAAATGGACCTCACTATTGGATCTGAATTGGTTGAGAGACAAAAAATGACATAAGATTCGACCTATTTTGGCCATTGTGAAAAATATAAAAAAAATTCCCTCCTTGCCCCTATCGTACAACCATACATCTATCAAGTTGTTCCTCTAGAAAAAAAAATGAAAAAAATAAATAAATTCATTAGCTTAAAAATTTCTTGCAAAAAAAAAGAATCAAAAATGTAGAGGGGGTCCGTAGACCCCCCTGTACCTGCAATGACAGGTACCAGTGGTAGGTACTGATTGTGTCAATGTTGTCGGCTACGGTCAGCAGTCATTGAGCTGACAATACCCTACTGCCACCAATTGACCCGCCCCCCATGCGGGGTAAACAAATATAAACCACCCTTGGAATTTTTTAAACCTCCATAAAAGATTTTTTAAATTCCACTAAAAACATTAATACATAAAAAATTAAACCATTTTGAATAATAGTGGTGGGTCCTGTTGGTGTCACCTAGGTGAGGCTGCTACCACTAACGAGTCGCCCAAGGGCCACTAGAGCTCAATTTTATAGCCAAATTGGGGAAAAAAAAATCAGGAGGCATAACTTTCTTCGTACTGGTCCATTTTTTGACTTTTTACACTCGTTGGAAAGCTCTCTCCATACACTACGTTGTGGTATAGGTTTGGTTTCCTTATTTTTATATTTTGAATAGTTTTTGGAACCTAAAAGTCTAATGTTCTCATTTTCACATTTTTTAGCATAACTTTTGCATACAAAATCAGTTTTTCAATTTTGAATAGGGGTTGGAGAGCATGTTTAGTGTATTTTGCAGTGGTACTATTATATTCTTAGTTTGATGAGCATAGAGAGTTTTGTACTTGTTTGAACACCTATGGGTGTTTGAGATTTGAGGTGTGATTGTGTGAGCATCCTGATGAGTCAAGAGGCGAAACCTTGAGGGGGTACATGTTTTCATGTGTTTTTCATGATGGTATAGTTGCTTATCAGATTTGGTGCTTCTTGGTATAGGTTTACATGTGTTTTTAGAGCTGGACTTTGATGGTGATAGGTGTTAGGGTTAGAAAGGAAGATATCTAACAATTAAATGCAGATTTAAGTAATAAACAGAGAAACTAAAAAACACACAGAATAAATTATAACATAGAGAATTTAACGTGGTTCACCCAATCTGGGCTACATCCACCAAACCATAGCCATCCAATGATTTTATTATCCAGTGCAAAACCTATTACAATATTGCGAATAATTGCATTTTTAATTTTTCTATAACACCCATCCAAACCCCTTTTTATCAAGCTTAGAAGCTTCCAGATTTTGGGTTCTACAAAATCAGATTTTTCTTTTTTCGTTGATTTTTCCCTTTTTCGGTGATGACACGAAAAAGTAGGAGGAAAATTTTTCTCGGGGGCTACCACCCCTGAACCCCCGCCCGGGGCCCAGCCCAGCCCTGGACCCCAGCAAGGATACATGTTGGGGTGTACAGTATAGCATGATCAGTCACCACATACCAACAATCTCCCACTTGAAGACTGATCTTGGACGACACTGCTGCAATTACAACTCCCACTAGAAATAAGTACCTTGGACCCTGCTGCTCTATTATACTTGAATTCAACTTCGAAGTCCAACTAAAGTTGAAGAGGAGCTCAGCTTCTCCCTTGTCACCACCTTCGTAAACATATCTACTAGATTGACATCTGTATGTATCTTGTCCAGCTTGACATGTCCATCCTCCAACACCGACCGAATGAAATGATATCTCAACAATATGTGTTTTGTTTTAGAATGCAAGGCAGAATTCTTTGCAAGATGTATTGCACTCTGGCTGTTTGTAAACAAGTAATTTCTAGCCTATTGTTTTCCCAACTCATCCATGAAAAGTTGCAGCCATATCATCTCCTTTGCCACCTCTGTTGCAACAACATACTCTGCCTCTACGGTGGATAAAGCAACCACCTTTTGCAATTGAGAAATCCAACTCACTGTTGTCCCACCAACTGTAAATACATAACCTGTGGTACTCCGCCTAGTATCTATATCCCCTGCCAAATCTGATTCAACATAGCCTTTTAAATCAGTGTTAGAGCCCCCAAAACATAAACATTTATTGGATGTACCTCTCAAGTACCCGAGAATCCATTTTACCGCATTCCAATGCTCAACTCCGGGATGACTCAAATATCGGCTAACAAATCCTATGGCATGTGCAATATCCGGTCTCATGCACACCATGGCATACATTAAACTTCCTACAGCTAAAGCATATGGTACCTTGGACATTTTTTCTTCCTCCTCTTGTATCTTTGGACACATATCCTTAGTCAATTTAACATGACTAGGCAAAGGTGTGCTGACAGCTTTTGCATTCTCCATATGAAATCTTTGCAACACCTTTTCAACATAATTAGCCTGAGATCAAAACAATTTTCTATTTTTCCTATCTCTACAAATTTTTATACCAAGGATTTGTTTTTTTGCCCCCAAATCCTTCATAGCAAAAGATTTTGCTAACTATTGTTTTAGCTCACTTATGTGATCCATGTTAGACCCTGCTACAAGCATGTCATCAACATATAAACACAAAATAACGTAGTTGTCATTATCCAACCTCTTAAAATAAACACAATGGTCAAAATTACACCCGTTGTAGCCTTGCTCAACCATAAAACTATCAAATTTCAAGTACCATTTCGAGGTGCTTGCTTCATATAAACTTATTCAATCTGACCCTAGTTTCTCCTTACCTTGACCTCAAACCTTGTGGCTGTTCCATATATATTTCTCCAAATCACCATGGAGAAAGGTTGTTTTAACATCAAGTTGTTCTAAATGCAAATCTTCAGCAGCCACAATACTTAAAACAATACTAATAGAAGTCATTTTAACAACTGGAGAAAAAATATCATCAAAATCAATACCCTTTTTCTGTGAAAATCCTTTTACAACTAATCTGGCTTTAAATCTTTTCTTACCTCCATCCTCCTCTTTCAACCTATAAACCCATTTGTTTAGTAAAGCCTTTTTACCTACAGGCAACTTGCATAATTCCCAAGTCTGATTTTTCAGCAAGGAGTCCATTTCTTCTTCCATTCCATGCTCCCACTAAACCTTGGTATCCACCTGCATAGCTTCATCATAATATTCCGGTTCACCAAAGATCGCTAACAAAATAGTATACAAAGAGGGAAATAATCTTCTGAGGTCTACTTATCTTTGAAGATCGTCTAACATTCACATGAGTTTGTGGTAATTGTTGTTGTTGTTGCCCAGCATGAGAACCACTGAAACATCATTGTTGGAATATCATCTAACACTGCATAATCATTTTCTTTCTTCTCATGCTGCAGCAATAAATCTTTGTACAACACTTTCTCATTGAATATGACATCCCTGCTCTCACAATTTTTTGATTTTCAAAATCCCAAAGCCTATAACCAAATTCATCAATGCCATCCAACAAATATACATTTCTTTGATTTTCATCAAGCTTGGTTCTATTTTCAAAATCTACATGTGCAAATGCTTCACAACCGAATGTTTTGAGAAAAGAATAACTCAATTTTCTACTCTTTCCATGCTTCCTCGAATACCACAACCCAAAGGATTAGAGGGACCTCTATTAATTAAATAAACAACAGTGTTTACAGTCTCTACCCACATTTTTAAAGGCAGCCCAGCATGCAATCTCATAGTTCGTGCACGCTCCATTATTGTTCTATTCATGCACTCAACCACTCCATTTTCCTGTGGAGTCCTTGGAACCGTTTTCTGACTATGAACACCATTAGAGGAACAATAATCTTCAAACTTTTTATTGCAATACTCACCACCATTATTAGATCTGAGACATTTTATCTTTTTACCCGTCTCATTTTAAACCAAGCTTCTCCATTTTTTAAAAGTTTCAAATACATCAGATTTCTACCTAAGGAAATAAATCCATACCTTCCTAGTTGCATCATAAATGAATGTAACATAATACAGAGAGCCACCAAGAGAAGATACCTGAGCTGGTCCCCATACATCCGTATGCACAAGCTCCAATTTCTCATCTTTCTTTTGCTTCCCATTCTTGAGAAAACTTACTCTCTTTTGTTTTCCATACACACAACTTTCACAGAAATCCATATTAACACATTTTAGACCTGGTAAAACATTATTTGAATGAAGTAATTTCATACCTTTTGCACTCATATGCCATGTTGTTGATTCAGAGTCCACAAAGAATTGTATGATCTTCTACCTGCTGAATTGTAGCAACTGCTCCCAAACATTGACCTTTTTCTCGTAATAATTAAAGTAGAAGGAACAGTATGACATGTACAAAGATATAAGGTGCCTACTTTCACACCTTTTTCTACCACTAAGGCACCTTTTGTAACCTTCCAATTTTTATCACTAAATGTAACAACACAACCTTCATCATCTAGTTGCCCTACTGAAATTAAATTTCTTTTTAACTTTGGAACATGCCTTACCTCATGTAGTAGCTAATGATTCCCATTCTGCAACTTAATCTAATTCTTCCCTTTCCAAAAATCTGTGGCTATATCTCCAAAAAACCAGTCCAAATCCCTTGGACATAATCAAGAAAATAACTTCTATGGGGGGTAAATTGAAGCCCCAAATCTAACACCCAAGAATTATCAAAGCATTATCAAGGAAGAATCAAACATCCTCACGATCTATTACTTACCATATTTTCTCTTTATTTCCTTCCTTTTGTCTCCTTTATTTTTTCGAGACCAACAATCTTTCTTTAAATGACCTTGCTTAGCACAAGCATCAACAATCCTTCTTGTTCCTACATTGGGACCTTCCGTCCTTTGATTTTCCTCGACTTCCCACAGATTTCCGTAATCTGGTTCCTCTCCTTGCTCACCGTCGTGATTCAAAACACCGCCTGATGGATGTTCCACCGAGTTTTCCGACCTCGCCAAAATAACACCAACAACATCATCAAATTTCAATGTATTTGAACCAGAAACAGAATTGCTAACAGCCATTACCAAGCTATTCCAACTTTCAGGCAAAGAACACATAATCAAAAGAGCCCTAACTTCTTCATCAAAGTTTACTTTTACAGAAGTTAATTGACTGGTGGCCGTATTAAACTCATTTAAATGATCAGTAACTAACCCACCTTCTACTATTTTCATATTAAATAAACGCTTCATAAGAAATACCTTATTCAAAGCGGAAGGCTTTTCATATAACTTTGCCAGGGTTTCCATCGACTCTTGAGTTGTCTTTGCTTTTGTAATATTGAACGCCACTGATTGTGCCAGGCATAAACGAATGCTGCCAAGAACCTTTCTATCCAAAAACTCCCAGTCCTCATCAGACATTGCTTGGGGTTTCTTGGTTTTCCCTTCTAATGGCCACCATAAATCCTTCTAATAGAGGTAGTCCTCCATCTGCATCTTCCATAACTAATAGTTCTTCCCATTAAACTTCTCAACCTTCTTACCCTCCTCTTCCATTACTCCCACTCAACCGTGAGACCTTCCTATAGACGATAATCGAAACACAACCCGCTCTGATACCACTTGTTAGGGTTAGAAAGGCAGATATCTAACAATTAAATGCAGATTTAAGTAATAAACAGAGAAACTAAAAAACACACAGAATAAATTATAACACAGAGAATTTAACGTGGTTCACCCAATCTGGGCTACATCCACCAAACTGCAGCCATCCAATGATTTTATTATCTAGTGAAAAACCTATTATAATCTTGTGAATAATCACGTTTTTCATTTTCCTGTAACACCCATCTGAACCCCTTTTTATCAAGCTTAGAAGTTTCCAGATTTTGGGTTCTACAAAATCAGATTTTTCTTTTTTCATTGATTTTTCCCTTTTTTGGTGATGATACATGTTGGGGTGTACATTATAACATAGGCTATACAGTATAGCATGATCAGTCACCACATACCAACAATAGGTACACAGGTTGTCTTTGATTTTGAGGACATGATTTGATACTTGGAGTCTTCTATGGGTGATAATTGAATGCAAGTACAACATTGGTGTTGATTATGGTGTCATGATTATGTAGGTACACTTTTGCATTGACATAACATAATCAGGTTTGTGGTATTTTGGTGGTGATTTGGTTTGGTGCTAGAACGTTGTTTCTTATCTCCTAGATTCTTATTTTGTTCCTTGATTATGATAATTGGGTGTGGACATGTTTTCCAAATAAGATATGAGGACTGATTTGGTGTTTGGGTCTTGGTGTCTATAGGGTTATTCTCTTTGATATCTCAGTTTGCAGTTTACTAATGTGATGATGAGTTTGCATATTTCAATGATTAGATCTACGAGTTATGTGATTGGTAGGTATGTGCAATCTATTGATTACAGTAGGATGACTCATATGTGGACTGTGTATATCCACCAGATTTGATTCATTGTTATTGTAGACTTTGTTAATTGGCCTTATTTGTGGTCATTTGTATATTGGTATGTGTACTTTGAGATGAGAGGATGGATAATTTTTATAGTGCCTCGATATTCAGTTTTGGGACTTGTAGCATAATGATGGTTTTATCACTATGTCATGGATAGATTGGTTACACATTTTAGTGGGAGATTTTAACAGTGATGGATTGACGGTGTTAGATATATTCTTGATGGTTTGTTGAAAAGTGTATCTTCTTGTCTTGGAGATATTGGTTTCAATTGACATTACTGACATTTCAGTTGTGTGTGTAGACTTGGATGATCTTCATGGAGGAGATGGTTGTCACAATGCCATGTGTGACTCGATATCATGGTTTAGTAGGAGTTATTAGTGGTGATGTGGATTCACAATTTGATGGTGGATGATCTTCATGATGTTTGAAAATGTTGACATCTTGGAGCCATGGAGGACTCATGGAGTCTTTGGTTGAGGCATTGTATATGCTTTGTCTTTTGACATGTTATCCTTGTTTGATAGGATGATTTCTATTATTTCATGGTTTACTCTTGATCACATGTTAGAATTTTGGCATGATACATGTTATTCTGATTAGAGGATATGTTATGTTCATATGGAGCATGTGATCTCCTAGGAGGAGATGGTTATACCATGTTGTCATGTTTATGTTCTTGATCCAATTGTTAGGACTTTGAATTTGATCTTGGATGGTTCTCTTTGTATTGGTACATGATCATTTCTTTGGTTACTTCATGATGGTGCTATGTTGCATTTGGAGTTTGGCATGGATTGATTGGTTACAAGTGCTCATGGATACATGGAGACTTAGGTGAGGCTTGGAGTTCTCTTGTGGTTAGAGACATGTTGAGATAGTTACTCTTGATGATATTTTAGTAGGAAGTTTGAGGAGCCTACCCCTTGGTTGGATGTGAGTTCAACATGGACATATGAGCAGTGTATTCTTGGATGATTCATGATGACTTGGATATCTTGGAGGAGAATTCTCATTCCCCACTTTTGTTCTACTCATCAGTTTACTTGAGAGGTATTTCCCATTGTTCCTTTCAAGTGTATTATGTTTATGCTTTGTATTCTCATATATATGGATCTTGAGCTATGGATATTTAGTTCTGGAGGGTTCATTTGAGGAGTGTTGGCATGTTTATATCCTTATCAATTGTGAGTACATTTAGTGATGTTGAGTTTAGGAGATTTTTTGGGTTGATTTCCTTCTTTTGGAATGGTTACATTGGGTTTGATCTATTATTTTGAGAATCTTACATCCATGTTGATTACATGATACATATGTTATGTTTGATTTTGGTGATTGAACGATTTGGGTCTTGTTATGGATTTTCTATTTGGGTATTGTGAAGGATATCACACTTGACACAATTAGCATTTAGAAGTGCATATAGGACTTTCTATAGAAGTATGATGTGCAGTGTTTCTCTCTTTGGTCTTGATTATCTTCTTGGATAATTTACATTGGTTTTGAGGTTTGGCTGGAGCTATTGTGATCACTAGCTTGTGGTCATGTGTTTTCACTTATGTCCTTGGGTGATGACATGGAGGTTCCTTTATCTCTTTCCTTTGTTGGGTGTGGAGAACATGGGAGAGCTATGGAGACTTGTGGTGAGATTTGTTCTTACAAGTTATTGGTTTACAGGTTTTACATATCATTATGGATGTTCCTTGGTACTACATGGTGGTTTTTACACCTTCTATGTGGTGCTATTGGTAGACTTGGTATGCCTTGATCATTTTCAGATTTGACATTACCTATGCAGTGGGAGTTCCTGGATGTGTATGTTCATTTTATGATAGGTTTGGCACTTGGAGCTTGTGATTGCATGTTATGGGTTGTAGATGTTAATGGCATGAGGTTCACTTACTATGATTTGTATACCTTTGAGGTATAGATAATTAGATGTGTTAGCATTTTTTGTGGGTGCTATATTTAGCTATGGTGATTATATCTTGATGGCTACTAATGCATACTTGCTACCTTTGTATTGAGTGTTTATGTATTGGGATATCGGTTGGAAGTAGGACTTATGCTTTCTTGTGACAGATGGTGTGGAATCTCTTTGGATGGTTTCTTATCTTTGTGCATTGGCATGATGGAGGATGAGAGAATTCATGCTTGAGGTGGTGGTCACCTTGATTCTTATTGCAATTATCTTGATGGAGCACTTTGATTCCTTTATGGTATATGTGGCTAGAGGGACTATTCCCTTGTTCATGTTTGAGTTTACTTGTTTAACCCTTATGAAATGTATACAACAAGTGGGAGAATGTTAGTAAAATGTATGTTGTCCACCTTGCATACTGTTATAATTTAATTATTTATTTATTATGTGGTGCACATAGGAAATATAGGGGTGTGTTCATCACATGGGTCTAGCATTCTTAGGGCCACTTTATGTGTTGTATGTAACATGTTGATTTAAATATTTAATGTGGGGTTACACATGGGAATAATATTTAATATTGTGGAAAGTAATTTATGGTGCAGGAGCACCTTCACATCACCATAATTTTATTTTGTAAATTATTCCATTTTTCCATTTGTAGGGGTCATTCAAAGTCATTTGATGAGTAATTGCAAAAAAAATGTAAAATTGTCAACAAATAATGTCAATTTGCAAAAAGTGTAAAAGTTGCAATTAGGGAGTTAAAAGATCATTAGGGACTAAACATGGGTAGGAAGTTGGAAATTAGTTATAAACCAATCATACATGGTCTAAATTCCTTTAAAAAGGCTTTTGTAATCATTTTGTGGTCGTTGGTGATTGAATCCTTAAAAAAAAAAATGGAAAAACTCTAATTTTTTTTATGTTCATTTCTAGAAAATCCACTGTTTCCAGCCATTGTATGGGATTGTACGGAATTTTAATGGTACAAAACTGTTTGTAAGTGAAATAAAATTCAATCACCTCCCATTCAAAACTTGTTTCATGCAATTTGGTGGTCGTTTATGAAAGTTATTGTGATTTCTTTGAAAACTGCTAAAACCCTGATTTAGGGTAAACAGAGAGATGAAAAGTGACGTTTCTAATGTTTTAAACATTTAAATCCCTTTATTTTCAGTGTGGAAACTCTTTGGAAAATATTCTTCCATGTTATAAAGTCTTTGGGGCAAAAATTTTATGGTAAAGTGAGTGGGATTATGATTTCTGACTATATTTTATGTCTCAGTCCAAAAACAGGGTAGGCAAGAGGGTAATGACTTAGGTTTTGTGTAAATATCTTGAGAAATGGAATTTTGGTGTTTTTTAAAGCATGATCAGGTCTGAATTAACATATTCCAAGTGTAGGATAGGAGAAATTGTTTGTGGAGTTAATAAATTCAATAAACCCCATTTGGTGTGAAGGCCTAATTAGGTCTAAATTCATACCAAGAAAGTGGATTTTTGGAGACAATGATACAAAAGACTTATATCTCATTTTTGCATATGTTCTTAAGTATCCAAATGAGTATTCTGAAATGGGATTTTTTTTAGGTTTCTATGCATAATTGGGGAGTAAAATTCTGACAATATGTGTTTTGATGGTTACTAACCATATATGTCATATATACAGTTAGAGAAGGAAGTGAAGTTTGTGTGTAAGGGTAGACTTTGGGAAGTGTTTTTTTTTTTTTTTTTTCCCTCATATGAATATGTATTAAGCTTTGAATGGATTATTTGTGCTTTTGAAGGCTAAAATTTGTATTTGTAACCATTGAGTGTCATTGTGAAAGATTTGAGGACAGTCAAGGGAAGTAGTCTTGTAATGATATTTGAAGGAACTTATTTTGTTTTAATCAATCATTTACAAGATGGTAAAAGTGTTTGAAAGGTCCTATAGGGAATTGGAACTCATATTTGTAAATTTAATGTTTGAGTTGAGAGATTTGAGTAATCAAACAAGGGTGTTTTAAGTTTTGTTGAATGAGATTGATTGGTTGAGTTTTCTTCCTCTAGCTCTGCATCAATTTAATAAAGTACCAAATATTAAATGAGGGGTTAATGGTTTTGTAAGCTCATGGTTTTAGTCGCATGTTTTTATGTAATAACACTTGGTGGTTTTGTGGGAGCTTGTTTCTATAAAAGCAACCACATGGGTAGTTGTTTAAGGTTGGTTGTTTAACAGGTTATCTCTTGTTAGCATTTTTGAGGGTTGAAGCATGGCATGGGATGTTTGGTTACATTATTTTTCACATGGATTTATTGTAGAGGGATTGATGCTTCAAGGTGTTCATGGAGAGCTCTAAAGATGTATTGTAATGTTTATTCTTGAATATACATGACTGATGGATGCTTTTGGAGGTTGGGTTTTTCCCTCTTGAGGGTTTTCCTAGGGTATATCTTATTTCATCTTTGATGGTATGTTCTCTATTCTTTTACATATATGGATTTTGAATACTTGTTTCTATATATTTATCTATTTGGTTTATGTGGAAATTGTCATTAGATGGCTGCAAGTTTCCTTTCATTTTTCAATGATATCACCAAAGGTGTTAGGACATACCATGGTTAATTGGAAGCTTAAATTGGTGTTTAGATTTCCCATGAAGATGTCAATAAGTTATTTTTTAGGAATGAGTCATTTTCATTTACTTTCTTTGTGTTGCCATTATTGCAAGAAGAAAGCAAATGAATCACCTTGGTTTTGTTTCACTTTGTACAATTCAATCACCATGATGTCTTGTTCTATGTTGTACGAGAAGTGATTGATGAATTTTTTCGATAGTTCATTAAATGTTTTGATTCTAGGAGGTAGATGAGAAAACCATTCTATGGCTTGTCCACCAAGGCTCCTTGGAAAGAGTCTCATCATGTAGGAGTGATTGTTAGCTACCTCCATGCAAGCCACATAAAACTCTTATATGTGTTCAATGGGATATCTTCTTCCTTTGTACTTATAAAATTTGGTAATTTTAATTTTTTTAGGGAAGGGAATCATAACAATATTTCTATCATATGGACAAGGGAAAATGTCTTACAAATTATAGCTCTTCTTAGTCTTTCCAAATTGTGTGTCCTCTATCTTTTGATTGAGATATTGGATTTGCAATGCTAACTCATTTCCTTGTGGAGGATTAGGTGGGTTTTAGTTTTCTTGTCCAAGGAAATATGATGAGTTGTAAGTTGGGTTTTGAGTGTGCATAAAAAATTGAGGGATGTTATACGTATTCGAAGAAACGTTAGGTCCTTGAGGAGCATTGTATTGATATTGAGGAGGAACATTTGGATCTTGAGGATTATGGTTTGAGTCTTGAGGGTTAACATTTTGATGTTGAGGATTTATGTTTTGATGTTTAGGAACAAGATTTTGTTGATATTGAGGATTCATGTTTTGTTGTTGAGGAAAAATATTTTGTTGATATTACAAATTTGTGTTTTGTTGTTGAGGAGTTTGGGTGTATGAAGGACCATATTGATATTTCATTGCATTAGGATCCATATTTTTAAAGTTCAACCCTTTTTGATAATGAGTGTTATATGAAGGGTCTTTGTAGGAAGGTTGTTGTTGAGAAGGTTGTTGTTGAGGAGTGTGTTGTTATTGGTACATGAGTCGTTGTTGTGGAGGGTTGGTTTGTGCATGTTGATATATTGGTGATTGTTTTTGTGATTGAAGAGGGTGATTTGTTTGTTGTGGGGTGAAGGGTTTGATTTGTTTTTTGTGGTTGAAGAGGTGGATTGTTTAGATTAGGAGCAGTAAAAATTAGAAAATCCATATGTTATTTTTGTTGTGGCATGTTAGCATACAATAGTGGATTTGATGGTATATGAGGAAGGTTCGACATGTGTTTTCATGTTAGAGTTTTGACCTTGCTGAGGCGCATTTTATGACCAAGAGGATCCATGTAAGTTCCTTGATACATTTGGTCTACACATACTAGTTGAAGCATTCTGCATACTAGTTAAAGCATTATGAGTAACAAGTGGAATTTTAAAAGGGTTGGTTGATTGTTGTGGAAGGTTTTATGTTCCCAAGTCATTAGGGTCAAGTTGATTTTGTTGGGTTTTCATTGCTTGTTCCATTTGAGAGGGTTGTCTATGCAATGGGTTGTCAAGTGGTCTTGCTTGAGGAGGATCATTTTTTTATCCCAAGAAGCTTAGAATTTTCACATGTTTTATAGGTTGAAAGACTTATCTAACCACTATATCTTCATCTCTACAAATAAGGATTGGATCCTTAAGAAAATCAATGTTATAATCAATGGGTAGCTTAGCACCATGTTGGGAAAGCCTATAGAAGTAAGTGTTTGGATTGAAACTAAGAAATTTTTCCATGATATTTAACATATGAGGGTTTTGAGTCATTTCTAATATCCTTCTTTGGTAAGTTCTTCATCAGAATCCTCTTCTATATATCCATATTGACCTCTAGTGGGTTGATTTCCATGTTGAGAGAAACGGTTTTGATGTTCAAGTTGATTTTGGATTGGATGGTTAACCTTTTGACAAAAGGATAACAACAATTTATTTGTATTTTTATGTTTAAGGATGTTGGGTTTGATGGTCAATCCTTTAAAGAAAAGGATGATGACAAGTTTGGTTTGATTGTGCTAGATCTCAAGATGTTGATAAAATATTTGGGTTGATATCTTTGTTTGGACTAGACTCATGAGTACAAGAAAAAAGAGATTATGGTGATTTGTACACCTAGGAGGGAGATAGTTCCACTAAGTTAACAAGCTCATGAGATGAGATAAAAAGATACTAGCAAGATGATAGGTTTGATGTTTGACAGGTTTATTTCCAAAAGGATATTAAGGATGGTCTCATAATATTGATGTTGATTGAGGTTACTGATGTTTTAAAAATGTTTGATGTTTATCTAAAATACTATGTTGACGTCTCCTAAGAATACCAAGTTGAAAGGATAGTTGTGATGTTTGAGGATGAAAAGGATTGTTTAGGACTATTATGACAGACGCTTCCAATTCTAGGTTTACATATTTATGACAATTTTAAGATCAAAGAATTTGTAGGTATGAGATGGAAAAATATTACAGACAAATGTGAAAATTTAGGAAAGTGTGGCATGTTGCCCCCAAGCAAAGGTGGAAAGATGTAGAAAGAAGACACAATAATGTGTGCAATAGTGATAATTTGATAACAGGAAAATGTGATAATGTAGACAAATGTGGGTCTGTATAGAAAAGGTTCTGACAAAGTATAGTACAAGGAGATGTGATAGAATATGTAATAGTGGCAATATGTAGAGAACATATGTGGAAGTTTGTGTAAATGTGGTAATATTCCAAGGTAGAAGCGGTAGTTTGTGCATAAGTAGAAAATTGTGATAGTCAAGCATGGTTTTTGAAAAAGTTTGATGTGTCAAAGTTTGAGTTTATGTTTTGAAAGAAAGTGATATAAAAAAAAAATATAAACAATCAGGACTGACTCCAAGGAAAAGGAGATATTTTGTAAGCTTTCTTCCACAAATCTCACTAGCAATAGATCAATAGAACAAGATAAGCATAACCTAGCTAGTAGTAAATATTTTCTAACTATAGTAGGCTTACGGGTGATCCCACAATAGTGGTTTACAATTTTTGGCCAAACTGGACACTGATTTTTTTTTTAAACTAAATCTTCACATTCGAGCACCTATAGCGGTTAAACCGTGAGGAATTTGAAGATGATGCAAATTAGAGTCTTGTCACATTTTGTCTGTAGATTCTAAAAATATTTTTTTCAAAATTTTTGGAATCAGATTACACTTCTTTTTCCATCTCCCACGAAAATTGGTTTTTTTCAAAAAACAACATTTTTAAAAAGTAACACACACCGTATAACGCATAACTTTTTTTCCTTGAAAGATAAAATTCTAATTCTTTCGAATTTAGATTTTTAACTCTGATATCTAGTGCTTCCACTTGGTTAGATAGTTTTTTATTGAATATTTTTTCTTTAATAAAATTTCAAAGTCAAATCAATTACAATTCAGACATAACGCGACCGTATAACGCATAAATTTTACTATATGTATCGAAATTATTATTTATTTTTTTTGGATCAAGGACTCCAATATCTGGTGCACTCATATTTTATAAAATTTCTTTTTGATAATCTTCTATTTTTCCACGTGCAGAACAAAGAGTTTTGTTTTTGGTGAAAAACCTATATTTAATAAAACTTAAAAAACAAATAGATAATATAATCAA
>VDFB02281492.1:138021691-138144623 GCA_007258455.2 Sequoia sempervirens | reverse complement strand
ATTAGTATAAAATTATTTGAAAATAATTGGGGATAAAAATATTTCATCTAATAGTTGTTAACATAAATGAACTTCAAAATAGAATTATGTAAGTGAAAAAAAAGTTCTATTGCCTTCATTGAACCTAAATTCATCTAGTTAAGATATGTTTAAAATTAAGAATTCACACTAGAATATCAATATTCCATAAGAATCTCATAAAGAGGATGAATTTAATGGAAGATAATATAAAATCCTCCATATGAGGATGAATTTTATCATTACAATATGAGTGAATCATCTCAATTATATAGCCAAGAACATAAAAAAATTATAGATTGGAAAGCAAAATAATCAAACATTTATCATATTTTTATATGTATAAAGCTTAGAAACCATCAAACTATTTAAACTTATAGATTGCATAAGCTATAAATTGAATCGTTAAAACTAATTTATTAAGAATCAAATCTAATAAAGTTTGACTTCATATTGCATGTAATTGTTATAAATATCTCACTAATTCAACCATACATTTTATATATGTTAAAAAATATATAATTGTTATGCCCATAATTCTTCACTATATCTTGACGGATCCTCTTCAACTAGATCACTAAAAATTATTTGTACGTTGGAGGAAATGGATTATCATTAGAGTTGTCATGGAACTACCTCTCTTGATCAACGATAGATATTATCCACTCTCGAGAATGTAAATATGTTCGAGATAACTAAAAAATAATTTTTATCCCTTATATCCTTTCATCCAATGTAGCCTATCTCCTAATTGAGATCCTCTACCACAATTAAGTTCAAATCTTCTAAGTTTTATTTCAACGGAAGCAACCACTCATTGTAGAAAATTTATTAGTAAACTGTGCTAAAGCCAAAACAAGTTTTTTTTTCTATTTGGATCCATATTTTTTTTCCATTCTAGATCTCTTTCTAGTCATATTCTTATTGTAAGATCATAGTAAGGTACTACAATAGATTTAATCGCATCATTCCACAATTGTATCCACTTACCATTTTGATGAGGTCTAGGAACATCAACCAAAAGGATATTAGGGAAGCAAGGTGATCAATTTGATTGAGGTGGGAAGTGTTGAGATTGAAGGATAGATTATTAGGTATGAGGAATAAGAAGTTTGAAAAGTTTAAAGAATTGGGAGGTGATATGTGAGATAGGTTTAATAGAATCTACTTAAATAAGGGTGTTTTGTGGAGAGGGGACAATGGAAAGAGAAATAATTAATTTTTAATCTATCAATACAATTAAGTTTTCCTTAGTTCACCATCTCTTTAGTTGGTCCAAGTGAACTAGTGATCAATATAAGAATATTTTTTGTCTAAAATGGGATCTAAACCCTTCATGGTATTTCTAGTTAGGATGTAGGAATTCAATTATTTTTTAGAGAGTTTATGAGAACTAAACCAACTTGTATCTTGGTTTTTTCCACAATATCATATTCACCTCCTTGTAGCCATTTAGTCACAGGGTGAGCATAAAAATCCATTCCCACAATTTAACTTGAGATGAGGAGTCATTAGGCATGTACAATAAAGAAAAAATGAATAGGTATTCCTTGGATTAGTAACTATAAGCACTAAGCACAATTGTTGTTGGGATCCATTCCTCAATAGATGATAAACTTAGCCAATTATTGGGAAAGGTGGGTCAACCTTGCATCCTAATATTTTGATTTATTATTTTGTCCTCATATTAGGAAATGAGGCATCTCACTTTGTGTTGGTAGTTATTTGTCATTTGTTGAATGCTTCAAGGGAGGTGTCTAAGATGTTCTAAATGCATGTAATATTATTATATCTTTATAAGATGAAACCCTCTTATGACATATTCTTATGACATTTAAGAGCATGACTATAGAATATTTACAGTAAAGTATTGACCAACATTATGAAAAATCATAAGAAATCTTTTAAGAAATAGCAACTGTGTCAAGGAAAAAGATGTGGACATTTAGAAGAACTTTTTTTTTTAAGCAAAAGTGGGAGACCACTTATAATTTTATTTATATATAATATTTTACATATAGCTAGTTCAGGTGGACATACTGGTGGGAAAGAACCAACAAGAAAACCCCCAGTTGCAGTCTGAGTAACAAATTTTACAAAATATCAAAAAGACTAGTGAGGTCCTAGTACAAATGACCAATTGTCTGATTACAATGTTACAAAAGCACATTGATTGAATATATCAGTACATATGCACATTCTCTTATGCACCCAAAATACCCAAAAGAAGACATCATACTAGATATACCCGTGACCCGAATACATAACACAATGGAGATTACAAAACCTTACTAAACATAAGACTGATAAGCTAGGAAGCCACTTTCAAAAAGATGCAAATTTTCCACCAACATGCTGAAAGCCATTAACCGAGCTTTCTTTTGTTTCCACTCGTTTACCTTTGTGTTGGCGATCATGCTCAAATGAAGGTTTTGATTTGTTTTAATATCAGGCACATAACGATAACAAAATTTCTTTTTGGATGAAGATGGAAGTTGTAAATCATGAATGCAAACATGACTTCTCAAGAAAGAAATGGCATGATATTTTATTTTTAAATCATCAATCTCCCTCCATGGAAATGGCAGATCTCAGATCTCCGCTTAGAACTTAAGTAGAGATGTGAAGAAGTGTCATGCATTGTGGGATAATAACATGCCTTGAAATATGTGAACATAAGTTCTTCTTATGAAACAAACCTTCTTTGAATAATTAACATTAGAAATTAATACGCTTACGGTAGCATATTGTATAATCACACTAGAACCAACAATGGAAGATTGAGAGTCTCAACTAAGAATTCCACCTTATAGATAACATTCATGTAATTAGAAGCCAACAAATCAAAAGACCAAATTTCATAAATAAAGTTCATGTGTGTTATATATCATGCCTTTGAGGGGTCCACAAGTACCATGAGCCTTTTGAAATCCTTCTTTCCATCTAAATGCATCCATTCCAAGACCATTGGGAGGTGGGTATACAATATGAGCCAAGTATTAATTTCTAATGTTAATTATTGAAAGAAGGTATATAAATTATTCGAAAGATCTTAATTTCATACAGAGTTACATCTTAGTCAATTTCAATGTATGAGTTCCATATATTTGTAAATTTTTCTTAATATAAAACATATTTTTATTTCATTAAAATTAACCCATCTATTCCATACAAGGATGCTCTTATTTTAAATTATAAGTATATAATTCAAAATTAATTAGTAATTTTCAAGATAGAGTACACACAATTTATTTAGTTAAAATAAAATAATATTCTTATTTCCATGTGAGAGTTATGTAGAATGGTAGTTTGACATGTCTCAAAAATATTTCTTTCATATATACTAATTTTTTATCATTGTACATTATGAGTGAATCATCTCAATTATATATCCAAGCACATCAAAAATTTATAGAGTGGAAAGAAAAATAATCACACATTTATCATATTTTTGTAAGGTGTTCGAAAAGACTAAAAGTTTCCCTAGAAAGAACTAATTAAGGAATAAAAAAAATGGAAAGTGTCTACCTCATTGTATGTTGACCTTTCCCATATAAAAAGATCATGGAAATGCTAAATGAGTTGATATAAGAATTTTTAAGAATGAAGGCACAAAATTCATAACACTAATCCCAAAAGCAACAAGAAAGGCAATGAATAAAATCTTCCTAGTTATTTTGAAAGAAACTTTAAAAGGTTCTAAATCCCCTTCACACCCCTTTCTAAATGAAGATAAAATAAATAAGTTACCAAATATTTCTTAGAGTTTAAGTTGGTGATTTTAATATGATTTGAGAATAAATAAGATAAATTAGATGAAATCAAGTTTTGTTGTAAAGGTGATGAATTTTTGGGGAATAAGATGAAAATAATTTTGAACCTAGTTGACTCATTAAATGGCAATAAGATAGATTTTAAAGGGGCTTTATTTAAAATATGTAATAGTTAGATATGTACTAATACATTATATTCTCTATTAGATAGTTATTTCTTCCATAAACATTTCTTACAATCTTATAATTTATTAATAATAGTGATGTGTGCATCCCTAGACACTCTTTGATAACCACACTATTAATGTTTCTATTTTTACTAGAGGATACTCTAATTGAAAAGCATGTAAAGAGGAAGGGTTAGTTAACCTTGATATTAATGCAATGAAAGGTGGGATTATCTTGATGGTATCAAAGTTATCTTAAAGATATATTGAAGGTTTTTCTTCTATGCCTGAACACATTTAGTAAAATATAATGAATATGTGTTATCCTAGAAAAATATGCATAGCATTAAGGATAAAATTTAGACTTTAAGTTGAAAGAAAATGTCAAATATTTAGAATAAAAATGGTGGGATGGAATACAAGCTTCAAGAATCTCCTTGTAATAATTAATTGCAATAATAAATGATTAAAACTAAACACGAATGGATATGTCACCAATAATTTTTAGATAAAATGACTAAAATTAGAGCCAAGATATCTTAGTTCAAGTATCAGGATAAAGGTATCAAATTCTTATTCAATGTAAACATAGCCAAGTTTGATAGATAAAAATTTGGCCCCATTAATACTAGGGGAGCATTGTCTAATGAGATTAAGTTGACACTATTCAATTTTTAGAAGTTAGAACCCTAACATTTATATGAGGCTTGTAAAATAGAACCTTATTAGGAAGAGTAGGAGAGGAGAAATGAACCCATAATAATTATACTTATACAAATAAAAATAATAATAATGTTTAACCATTTCAAAATGTTAAATTTGTTTCACTATGATGATCAATAGCTAATTTGTACAAGGAGGCCACAATTTATAGGGAAATGAAGACTACATAAGAGGATAATTTATAACATAGTAGCTTGGTTGTAGTTGTTTCTTTAGCATTAACTATTTTCTCTTTTTTCTTTTGTTGTTGAATATTTTATTTGATCTCTTAAAACTTATCAATGGTACTTGATCTTCATAATGATTATTTTCTTCTTTTTCAATTATTATCATCTTAGAAGGAATACCATTTCAATTTAGAGCAGGGAGAAATGTATTTTTCTTTTAAAGTATTTAAAATATTATATTTATTTGATGGTTCCTTCTTAACCTCTTCCACTCCTTGGAAAAGCTTATCCAACCACTTGAATCTCCTTATATTAATCAATTTACTTCTATGATTTATGTATGTGTTTTTAGTGATTTACTCTTTATCCTTTCAATTTATTCATGATATACTTTAATATAGTTATATGTTCAAGTATATAATAGTTTTTCATAATTGGATATGCCTTAAGAAACTCTTTAAACATGAAATTATTTGATGAGGGAAGATATAAATTAAGGTTATTCTTTCTTACTTACCTCGTGCTCATCCATATTTTTTGTCCATAAATATATCAAATCAAATTGGATTTTGCAAAGAGGATAGTTATATTTTAAATATTCGCTCTTAGTCAAAGTCATTTATTTCTTTGTATAAATTTAAAATTGATTTATGTAATTTAATTTTTAATAGTTTTAACATGGATATATGAAGAATAGTTTTAAATATATATATATATAGTAAAGTGGACATATTTTTATATTTTCCTAATACTAGAAATTTTAATAATACCTTCATTCCTTCTAAATCCTAATAGAACTATTTTATTATACATTTCATTCAAACAATCTAGTTTCTTTCCTCTAAATTTATTCTTTGATTCATACATTTAGTTCACCAACCATTTTTGGAGTAATGTCATAAGACTCAAAGGCAAAATATGAAGAATTTTATCCAAGTTTCCATTGTATGCACCCTAGAAACTTTATATCATGAATTGTTTGATATAATTTCTCAAATAAATTTGTTAATGAACTGTTTGATATAATGCCTCAAATAAATTTCCAATAGTGTTTTTGACGGAGTATGATAGAAATAGTGTTTTTGATATAATGCCTCAAATAAATTTCCAATAGTGTTTTTGATATAATGCCTCAAATAAATTTCCAATAGTGTTTTTGATATAATGCCTCAAATAAATTTGTTAATGAACTGTTCGATATAGGGTGCATACAATGGAAACACTATTTCTATCATACTCCATCAAAAATTACCATGAACTGTTTGATATAATGCCTCAAATATATTTTTTTAATGAATTGTTTGATATAGGGTGCATACAATTTGGAAACACTATTTCTACCATACTCCATCAAAAATTACCATGAACTGTTTGATATAATGCCTCAAATAAATTTGTTAATGAACTGTTTGATATAATGCCTCAAATAAATTGGAGGTGCCCTGGCAAAAATGTATGCAAAATATGCAAGCATAGATAGGGCATGTTAATTTTTTAACAGAGTAGAAATGTATCATAGAAATAGTGTATGTTGAAAATGCTTTAGAAACTTTCAAACAAATGCAGTTTGAATTCAACAAATTTGAAAAATTTCGCATTTAGGGTTTCAAAATTTAACAAACAAATACATTTTGAACTCTACAAAATTCGAATTTCACATACCTGGTGCTCGATATGCAAGTTGGGTTGATGAACTTTGGAGAGAGGAAGTTGAGTTTGTGTTCACCGAAGAGATGAAGTCAGCTTGTTTTCCGTTTGTAGATCACGGTCTCGGTTCGCCGCATGCACAAGCACAGGGAAAGCAACTGGTAAAAAGCGAAAATGACAGTCGAAAATGACAATGTTTTTTTTTTTTATGTCTTATTTAAGGGGGTTCGGTCGAACCCATGTTTGACCGAACCCTTTAAATAAGATTATTTTTGTTTAAGGTTTGGGGGTTCGGTCGAACCATTGAGTTCGACTGAACCCATTGAGTTTGGGGAAAAGGAAAAAAATGAAATTTCCTTCCTCATAAATTTTGTAAACCACTATTGTGGTTTGACCCTTACCATAGTTGTGTGTTAATCTAAATCCAATGAATGGGTAAGTAGGGTATTCCAAGGTCATGTACCACCTTGATACCCCTCGCCTTGAAAGGACTAAGTCCCAACAAGACACCTTATCACCTCAACCAAGGACCAAAGATGGTAAGTAACTTCTCGTTACGATGCTATCATGACGCACCACTATAGAGAGACATTTGATAGGTCTTATACTTCTAATACAATTGGTTTGTAGTGGGTAAAACTCTGTGAACATCACCAACTACATAAGTGCAAGATCAGGAAGTCTCTAATCCCTCATCTGGAATCACCCAAGACTACTAAGGAATGTCTAGCAATTACATACTCAGATCGAACTACAAATTTCACTCTCATCCAATTTCTATAGTGCACCAGAAAATGTGCTTGAGGTTGAGTCCTAGGGTGATGAAATCCCTAGGCATGCCTCCTAACAATAGGGAAGTCATGTGTGTTGATATTTATCATCACCCAGGATTCACACATAGCATAAGGGGAGAGGATACGTAAACAACATTCCTTCGTTTAAAAAGAAAAGAAAAGTGTAAATTAGAAGTATTTCTATTCACCCAAGATTGCATGAACACGAGGAGAGAGGATACATACTTTATAGTCTACCAAGAACATCAAATAAATTGATTTTAGAACACCAAATGCAAATGTGATTTACTCTACCAATCAATAAAGCATACAAGTTCAAATGATAAATCTTTGATAAAGAACCTGCAAGAAATATGTATTAGTAGTTTTCAAATGAACTTGTCTTAGACCGATCGAAACCCTACAAGCATAAATGGATTAGTAGTTTGATAAAGATGTCTTCTCCCAAATGAATCACTACACAAATATGTCAGATTAAAAAGCATACAATGACAAACAACAAAGGTTAAGGTTAGAAGAAAAAAATCCAAAATAAGAGAAAATCATTGTCAGAAAATAGAGGTGCAAAAAACAATAGTTAAACACAATAATACCTGTAGAGGCGGCTCTATTTTTCTCAGCAAACATAACCCTGCATGAATAAAAAAAATGGTAAGATTTGCAGACACGACTCTGTTGCTCTATTATTTTTCTAGTGGAATAACTTTGGCATCTTCAATGGACCTACTATCTAATATAAAGCATAAGAGATAAATATATATAAAACAATAAATTGCAATGTCTTAACCACTTTAGTATGAAATTTTGAAGATTTTGCAAGCAATTCTATATTTTTTTTTAAACTGAGCTAGCTATTATTCTTCACATTGTACTATTACATTAAGTATGAAATGGTCATAGAGAGAAGGGTGTAGTCATGTATTTTAATTATATGTTTCACATTCAATTCTAATGAAGATCATAGCATTTGCATTGTAGTAGAGAATGCATTTTTCATAACATAGTTTTGCATTTTCTATAAGTAATGGGGTGATCCCACAATAGTGGGTTACAATTCACTTCGTGAACAAAAATTCTATGGGCATTCAAAAAATATTTTTCTTCAGTTCACTTGAAGGGGGGGTGTTCGGGCGAACACATAAATATGTTCACTTGAACACCCCCATTTGAGTGAACCCATCTCCATTAAAGGGTTCACTCAAGCCCCCTATCCTCCACTATTTTATTAATAAAATAATGGGTTTGAGCGAATGGGGTGTTCACTCGAACCTTGTTTTTAGGTTTTTTTAAGTGTTTAACTATCAAAAATGATATTTCTATTGTCATTTACTACAGAGCCGAACCCCATGAAAGTGACCAAACCCCAGGAAAGCGACCAAACCCCAGGAGACAAAAAGCATGTCCACATCACCCTCCATGGTCCATCAATTTTTCTTCCACGTTTGCATTTTATATCTTCTCAATTTCTCAATTTCTTAGATGTGCATGAGATTTGTATATGTAGTGCCCCTCTGAATCGGTCTTTTTGGATTATTGGCGTAAGTGTTATTTGTGATTTTGTTGATAAATATGCCTTGTTCAATTAGCTAATTAAGTTAAATTGTGGTGTCGAGAGGAATCTGTCCATTCATTGAAGTTTAGAGCACACAAAATTATATTGGTTTTGTTACATAGAAATGGATTTATGTGCCTTGGAACATAATTATATAACCTTACTTATATTTTTACTCGATGTACTTGCTTAGGGAAGGGTTACCAAAGGGTTTGTGTTGTGCTCAGAATCTAATTAAAATGCGTAGCTTGGGGTGTAAGAATTTATTTTGATAGTTTGTACTTTTGTTGGCTTTTGAAATATACCTACATATATATACATATATTTAATTTTATGTGCATAGGTTAAGTAAAACCTAAACGAAGGATGTCAGAAATTCTCTAGGGATTTAGTTATTTGAAAACTTTTGTCGTTCAGGTATTGTTGTGAATTTCGTTGCTCATAATGGAAACATTTATTTAATTAAGGTATTAAATTAAATTATTAAAACTATCTTAAAGGGGAATAATGATTTAACAGATTATATTATTCTTTTTTAAAGACAAATTGTAAATTACAATTTCAAATAATGAGTAAATATAAATTTAATAAGGATTGATAATCTAGTATATTTATAAATTTAAAATATTTCTTGAATATGTACATAAAAATATAAATATTATATTTATATTTTATAAATAATAATCTAAAAGATTAATAATCCACTTATAAATGTAGTTTAAATATAAACTTCAAAATGTTTGGACATAGAAAAGAATATGAAAGATAAAGAATAAATATATATAAAATTTGAGAAAATAAATTAAAACAAAAATATATATATATAAATATATATAAAATTGATACAATAAATAAACTTATAAAAAAAAAACATCTAAGAGTTACACTTGTCTCTTACCTTAACCTCCACCTTGCCTCAGACTTTCTCTAAAGCAGAACACGTTCCCTGTCCTTGTATCCTCTGTTTTGTATGTTCATTTGCGTGGCATTCTTCCCTGCAAAGGCTGCCTTTTTGGAGGAGGGAGGATACATTTGGAAGGGATTGGAAGGAGAAAGGAAGGAGGTCACAATCTAGCAGAGATCAGTAAGTCAACATAACAGGTAAGAGCTCTCCTTGGATTGCATTGGCTTTGAAAGTTTCCTAAATTCTCTATTTGTCTTTGCTTCCACATCGGTTATTAGAAGTTTTCGTGCCTTGCCAAAGCTTCCACTTTTTTCCCTCATGTCTACTAGGGCCACTTCAACTGCATCATCTGATAAAATCTCCCCTACCCTCTTGCCTGGTTGATGCCTTAACCTGTTCCAAACCTTCATATTGGCGCGGGTAGTTAGGATGTTGGCTAAGGTGGGAATCGGGTCTTACTCCTGCCAATTGCATTTGCTTGACGATTTCTAAATCTTTTCTCACCAATCCTTTTAGTGCATATCCTGCGATCCTTGCATCCCATGAGATCACATTTCCTTGAGGTATTCTGTCAAGCAGTTGCTTGCCTTGCCCATGTTTCAGGTATAAGGGGTAACCCTGCACTCCTAATGATTAATTATATATGTAATGCAAATAAAGGTTGTGAATGTGTAGTATGTGCAGCCCTCATTCACCAAACCTTCATGACTGCATGCACCCTGTACTCACGCAAAGCTTGCTATGTTTGGATGCGTACTAGAGTGCTTCATTGATTCGAAGATTTTGAGAACTTCCTTGCTAAATCCAATTTGTGCTCATTCTACAATAGTTGCGTCTCTTTCCTTGAGTTGAAATCTCTTAGAGGCATTCTGTGAAACAGTTCGCACGCCTGTGTTTGGGTGATTGAGATCCGTTGGAGGCTGTATAAATTTAAATAATCTCCCTGAAACCATCGACAACCTATCTCTGCTGTAGCGTTTAGACTTTGGAGGGTGTATAAGTTTTAAATAATGTCCCTGTTACCGTTTGCAACCTATCACAGCAGGAACACTTGAACATAGAAGTCTGAAGAGGGGCAGATAGCCTTCCTCCATCCATTTACAACCGGTCACAGCAACAACACTTAAATATACAAGACTGTAGAGGTATAATTAGCCTTCCTGTTCTGTTGGGAACCTGTCACATATGCAGTACTTGAAAATAGAATGTTGTAGAGGTTTAAATAATCTCTCTGATCCCACTTTCAACCTGTCTTAGCTGCGGTGCTTGAACATAATAGGAAGTTTAAAGGTCTAAAGAACCGCTTGATTTGTCTGACAATCCATCCTAGTTGCAGCATTTTTAGGATCCAGCTAAAAAGTAGTGTTGCTAGAAATAACCTGCCTGTATTCATCTTTGACCCACAGGTTGTATGTCATAATTTTCCTGCCGTTATGCTTGGATGGATGTCCCTTAGTTATTTCTTGATATTTGTTTCTGTACACACTATTATAGTGCAGGTTTAGTCTTCTCTTCATTTAGCAACACCAATAATCCCCCAAGAACATTGTCCGTATTTTAAACGATGGAGATGGTTCACATCTCTCAGAACTTTGGTATCGAGCATACCCTGTTCGATAGCTTTTCTTGAGACCATATTTATTTGAGGTATTTTGTCAAACAGTTAGCATGTCGCGGCTAAGCTTCCTCCCTTTTGGCTCACAATGTTTTATTTTGAATTGAAACTTCGATGCAATAGTCATGGTGCCTCCTCTACGTGGGCGTCGTTGTCTCGCTGCAAGCAACGCACTAGGAGCAGTCTGCGTCTTATTCGATGCTCACGTTGGTTGAAGCCTTGTGGTGTTTATATAATTTTGATGTAGAATTTTACGAGCCCTGTTTTTTTGTTCTGTATAAACCATTAATTGTGAGAAGTGTTTATATCGATGGGCCAGCGTAGGATTCTTTTTGCTCTGGTTACTTTCTCTTGTGGTTATGTCCAATATCTGTTCATGGCGTTTCCTCGTCAGTTTTGGATATATCTTATATGGACCAAACAAAAGTCATACCTAGTTATACTAGCTTTCGTTTATGGGTTAGGAAAGTAAATATAAATATATATTTTATATTAAAAGGCATAGAGGTGGATTTATTAAGGGCTAGAAATGTAAATATAAGTATATATATTGTTTTTATTAAAAGGATTAAAGGTGAATTGTTTTTACAATTATTCTTATATCTTAAGCTTTTAAATATAAAATTAATTTGGTGTATAAATAGTTAAGGTAATAATTAGAAAGATATATTGAGATAATAATTATAAATTTATATATGAATTAATATTAGTAACATAAATAAAGCAAGTAAAGTATTGCCATTAATTATTATATTTATTAAAACAGCGTTAATATATATTGGTTTCATTGTAATTGATTTATGTGTGAGAATATAAGATATCATACGGGAGGATTAAGTAAGAAAAGAAATTAAGTTAATGGTGATGGAAAAGTTAGAGGACTTATTGGAGCATATTAGATAATTCTTGTAAAATTGAGTTCTTTTAAAACAATGTCTATCTTACATTTTCTTAATCAATGTTAGATTTTATATGTGGTGTTAGGGTTATTGTTCATTGAGAGATCGATTGTACTATGTAAGTAAAAGATTTACTTAAATGAACAAATAGGTTATCCATGTTTTCTTAATTAACGTTCCTTACCTTTATAACTACTTAATAGTAAGGCTCTAAATCACCATGTATATAGTTATTGAATGCAATGTTAGTGTGATGGAATAATGCCTTTCGTGGGTGCACCGTTGCTTGAGTGTTCATATTGATATTGTGCCAAAAGATTATAAGTGTATTATGAGGTGATAATGTTTACTCATTTGCTTGTAATAAATGAAGTGTTGAGTTATTATTAAAAGTTACTAAAGATTCTTCATTGAAAAGAATATATATATTTATTAATTTGATAAAATTACTTAGTATATCCAATGTTAATAATTATTAATTTTTACTAATAGACTTTTAAATTAAGTAAGAGTTTAACTTCTCAAAATGATCATATGAATATGTTTTATTTTGGATGTTAATATATAATCCTTATGAGTGGTGTCAAAATTTGATTGATTGTTTTAGTTATGTTAGTAAGTTATTACATGAGAAATATTTGTTGGAAAGTTAAAGAAAACGGGCAATATGTTGAACAATTTTTGAATTAGATAATTCATTATAATTGATCTATGTGAAACTTAAATATTTAGTTATCATATTTATAAAGTAGCTATGTATGGTGTTTTATAAATATAGTGATGTACCGTGAAAGTATCCTTTAAATAATATATATATATATATCGTTGATTTATCATTAGAAAGAAGTTTTATGGTTACAATAAATATGAATGTATATGTGTTGTGGATATTATATAAATATGTTTACAAGAAAATTGTTAGTATTATATGTGTAACTTAATGAGTTATTATTATTATGTGCATCCGCTATGATTGTTTAAGTCAACAACTCATTTAATTTTGTCTAAGTGCCATCAATATGATATCGTTTCTTTTATAATATATTTATATAGGTACGTATATATTTTATATATATTTATTATTATGTCATTAGAAGTTGGGTATGTTCTTTTGATATAATTCTTTTGAAATTATATGCCATTATGAATTAGTTGAATGATAGAGAAGGAAATTTGAAAATTAATAGGGAATTGAGTTATGTATGTTTAGATAATTGAGGGATTTAATTAGGTAGTTGAATTAGATTACCTATTTATAATTAATGCTTGTCCTTTGTAATCATTTAATAGTTGATTTGATATTCTTCAAAAAGTGTGGTTCTTGACATATCCTTCTATACTTGAATTGTAAGTTTGATGGTAATTGGTCGTTGGGTATCATGCAAGGAGAATATTGAGGTTTCCCTTAGATGCCCTATTGACCGATTTACTATCGGTAAATGCAGTTGATTTTGTATTGAATTGATTATTTTAGCCTCAATTGAGTTCTAAGATTTCATTATGATGTTGCTACACTATCTTGCACTTGTCATTTTGCGAGTGTGAATTTTATATCATCTGTTCATGGTCTGATGTTGTGAGTTTTTCTCTTATGGAATGAGGAGACTTTATGTGTTAACTTTCTTGAGGTCATAATTCTTGAGATGGTTGGGAACCCAATAAGTTTGAACTACCTGTAGTAGGAGATTGTGGATTTTCGATGTTTTTTGCTTCTAGAGGCAATGGAGAAACTTGAATTATATTGATTTTCCATTGTTGGACCTTTGTGATTCATTGATCCTATTTCTGATCTTGAGTTCTCGTGGGTGGTACCTCCTTTGTTTTGTTTCGGTGTTATGGAATGGGTTTTCGAGATGGTTCTTGCCTCACATGTTGAGTTACGTACACTTTGATTTTTATGTGAGCAGAGGTACACCCCCTTGCTTGTATCTAGTTTTGGTGTCGTAGGGAGAGTGGATCTTCATGGGGGTTGGTGCACAAAAGGGTTGTTAGGGTAACCCATGGAAGAGTTTCCTAAATAAGTTATAATATAATTAATTAATTAATGAACTAGTACAGGTTTGGGTAGATAAACACTAAACAAGATTATTTATGAGCCTCACCCATACTATTAGTGCTTTCACAGGCTAAGGATGGTATGAGAAGACCTGGTTGGTAAGATCATCGCCTTCTCCTCACAAAAGGTAAGTGGTCCCGCATGAGTCACCCTATGGAGCGGTCTCCTTGAGATAGGTAGCCTGGATAACCATAGATGGAGGCAGTACCTTGTGATAGGTATCCTAGCTAATCCATGTAAAGCCATGCGATGACACTTTCCTACAGTACTAGTTTATTTTTCATTGTTTGGTCCCCTCTGGGAGTGTTGATTGACTTGTTGATGTTGTTGAGGCAATGGGTTCTTGGTCATTGTTGTTGAAGCCTCCAAGTTTTATCTTTTAGTGTTGTGCACATGCCTCATAGCAGCTTGATTGATGTTAATGAAAGGTGCCCTTGATACTTATTGTTGGTTGATATCACGATTTCATTTGAAGGTTGTGGACCCTATTGTTGTTGGCACCTCTTATGGTTACTTAATGTTGATCTATAATATTGACATTTGGTTTTCTATTAGACTTTTCATTATTTTGTTGTGGCTATGTGATGGCAATGTTATGGGTTGTTACCTTATGTCGATGTTATCCTTGTTGTGGAGTTGGGTTTGCTTTTGGTTCATTTAACTATTTTGGTTGAGGGAAGGGGATCTTTCTTGTTGACTCCTAGCATGGGGGTGGACTTTCAGGTCCACGTGGTTGGGTGGAATGTGCTACACACCCCATTGGGTCCCCAACCGAGGATCGAGATGTGCAGATTGTGCCACTTGCGGTGACTCTAGAATTGTACCCAAGTTGGAGCCAGTCTTGTTACTTTGTATTCACCTTTCTAGTTGTATTATTCTATCTTACTGTAGTGTTTCCATTTATGTTGGGGAACACATTTGTATTACTGTAACTCTTGTACGATGTAACTTTTATCATCATTGTAACAAATGTAACCTTTGGCCTTAATTTATGATCTCGAATGGATGATTTTTGTTTATGAGATGTATATAATTACTTGGTACTTATATGTGTTATCATTTCATAGTATTTAATTCTTAACAACACTGTATTTGTGGAAATATTTATAATTATGTTCATAGATGTGATGGATGGTTTTATATATATTATGTTGTGGATGTTTGATCGTCGATTACTAATTTTATATAATGGTTAAGTGGGATACTTATAGTTAGTTAAATATCATCTTGTTATGGGATTATGTTTAGTAATGTTGTCGTGTGTACCCCAAAGGATGTGGTATATGATGAATTTGTTTAACTTCAATGTATGTGTTGGTCATCCCTGTTCATTATGTGTTATGTTTCTCTTTCTAAAAAAAAATTATTGTGCTTTTATGTTGAGTTCTTGTTGTGCTTTGGGATTTGCATGGTGGGGTGTTACACCATTGGTATCAGAGCCAAGGTTATCAAACACTAGGTACTCTAGGTTAAATTGAGCCCATTATGTTAACCTTGTGTTTAGACTCTTGAGCTTAGGTTTTAACTTTCCTGTTGCTCTCGCTTAGTAATTCAAAGTTGGTCGCTAGGAGGTGTTGGTCCGATGGTACAGAACACCGGTGAAAAGGATAGGACCCTCGGTGTAGTGCGCAATGCACCGATATCCTTCCTATCGGGGAAATTCATTATGGACATTTGAGTAGCGCGTGAATGGGTTGAGTGTGTGTCAATGTATATTATTTTAGGATTAGTTAGGACTTTAAATTTGATTAGAGCCTAACAATTACCCCAATTTGTGTACAGGAATGGGAAGGTAGAGGGTCGGGAAGAAGAAAGGAAAGGCAATAAAGGCTACAAAAAGGGGTGTGACCATCAAAGATAACCCCACATCTTAAGCTCCACTTAGTAGTTCTAATAGTGAGACCCTAGCTCAAACCCTCTCTCGGCTCAAAATGGAAAGAGGGAAGAAGATCAAAGAGTCAGAACACACAGTAAAAGTGAAGAAACCGTCTATTGTTCGGGATTGGCTGTTTGGGTGTGGATGTAACGCACCTATTTTGACTAAGGAAGAGAAGGAAATCCTTTGTGCCCATCCCTCTACTTCCATGGAGGTGGTTATAGACATAGATGGGGACCCAAAAGAGTGTCCTCTAGTTGGTAGCGAGTAGACATCTTTGCAATGGAAGATTTTTTATGTAACAAATACCTTAAGACTTTGATTGGTGCTTGTGCACTCCTTTAGTTTTATATGGTGACAGTATAGATGACAAGGATAATTGTGATACTCTAATCCTGCTGTTGTGTTATGAAAAATAAAAGAGTTGTGTTTTCTTGAAAACTAAAGTGTAAAATTTTGGACCTTTACTATAAATGTTGTGAAAATTTGTGATGAATAGTGAATGAAGTGAATAGTTTTGTGTGTAAATGATGATGCTTAATGAAAATATGTGTTTGTGTGGATAATTATGTTGCACATCGAGGGTAAAGAATTAGCTTAACAACTGGTACTAATGTGTTATGTTTCCACCTTAGTCTGTGATTCCAGGTAAGTTGACTTCGGAAGCTTAGTGATAAAGGTAATGCAATTGGGATCTTTAAAGGAAAATACTTATAATTTCAAGTAGTGATCCATTTTTGATATAGTACGGGATATAGATTCATGGATATGATCGTTATGTGAGTATTTTCTAACGGTTAAGTAGCTGATTGTTACAAAATGAAATTGATTATTAGTATTTTTCTAGATGATGTAGTTGTTGCTTATGGTTTGGTGAGAGGGATAGTGTAGTATCACTCACTCACGAGCGCCCTTCTACGCTGCGATTTTCATTCACGGTGTGGTTGCTATTGAATATATGTATGCCCAACATTTTCTTTTATGCAGGATTGCAGGTACCCAAGCCTCAATTCCACCTGCATTGTCAGGACAAGGCGAGCCTCATAAATCCCAATGGGTATGAAGTTGAAAATGGAGTTGACAAGAAAGTTCCTCATCCTAGACCATCACCCTGGACTTTGTGTTGATGATGTCACCTGTATGCGACTTCATCTCCATCTTGGTAACATTTTGTTTTGAGTGATTCATCTTAATTGTTTAATTGATTTTGATTTAATTGTTTGGCTCAGTTGTTAGTTTGTTTTGTTGTTGTGCATATGATTGTGTGCATTTGTGTCATTGCGCGACTTCCAAGAGTAAGTCGATGCTAAGGGGGGGAGGATGTAGCGCCCCTCTGAATCGGTCTTTCTGGATTATTGGCGTAAGTGTTATTTGTGATTTTGTTGATAAATATTCCTTGTTCAATTAGCTAATTAAGTTAAATTGTGGTGTCGAGAGGAATCTTTTCATTCATTAAAGTTTAGATCACACAAAATTATATTAGTTTTGTTACATAGAAATGGATTGTATGTCCCTTGGAAGATAATTATATAACCTTATATTTTTACTCGATGTACTTCCTTAGGGAAGGGTTACCAAAGGCTTTTTGTTGTGCTCAGAATCTAACTAAAATGCATAGATTGGGGTGTAAGAATTTATTTCGATAGTTTGTTCTTTTGTTTCCTTTTGAAATATACCTACATATATATATTTATATTTAATTTTATGTGCATAGGTTAAGTAAAACCTAAATGAAGGATGCCAAAAATTCTCTAGGGATTTAGTTATTTGAAAACTTTTTCCGTTCAGGTATTGTTGTGAATTTCGTTGCTTGTAATGGCAACATTGATTTAATTAAGGTATTAAATTAAATTATTAAATTTATCTGAAAGGGGGAATAATGATTTAACATATTATATTATTCTTTATTAAAGACAAATTGTAAATTACAATTTCAAATAATGAGTAAATAAAAATTTAATAAGGATTGATAATCTAGTATATTTATAAATTTAAAATATTTCTTGAATATGTACATAAAAAAGTGAATATTAAATTTACATTTTATAAATAATAATGTAAAATATTAATAAGTGCTTATAAATGTAGTTTAAATATAAACTTCAAAATGTTTGGACATAGAAAAGAATATGGAAGATAGCGTATAAATATATATAAAATTTGAGAAAATAAATTAAATATATATAAAATTGATACAATAAATAAAGTTATAAAAAAAATCATCTAAGAGTTACACTTGTCTCTTACCGTAACCTCCACCTTGCCTCAGACTTTCTATAAAGAAGAACATGTTCCCTTGTCCTTGCATCCTCTGTTTTGCATGTTCATTTGTGTGGCATTCTTCCCTACAAAGGCTGCCTTTTTGGAGGAGGGAGGATATGTTTGGAAGGGATTGGAAGGAGAAAGGAAGGAGGTCACAATCTAGCAAAGATGAGTAAGTCAACGTAATAGGTAAGAGCTCTCCTTAGATTCATTGGCTTTGAAAGTTTCCTAAATTCTCTATTTGTCTTTGCTTCCACATCGGTTGTGAGAAGTTTTTGTGCCTTGGCAAAGCTTCCACTTTTTTCCCTCATGGTTTTATATATATTATGTTGTGGATGTTTGATCGTCGATTAGTAATTTTATATAATGGTTAAGTGGGATACTTGTAGTTATTTAAATATCGTCTTGTTATGGGATTGTGTTTAGTAATGCTATCATGTGTACCCTAGAGGATGTGGTATATGATGAATTTGTTTAACTGCAATGTATGTGTTGGTCATCCCTATTCATTATGTGTTATGTTTTTCTTTCTAAAAAAAAAAATTACTGTGCTTTTATGGTGAGTTCTTGTTGTCCTTTGGGGTTCACATGGTGGGGTGTTATAGTATATGCTTCCAGATTTTTCATACATTTCAACCAAGGTAGTTTCAATTACAACATCTAAAAAAATTCCACTATCCTTTATGCTTTAATTGATGTCCATACCCTATTCCAAAGCTCCCATTTTGGCACAGGCAGGGAGGATGCTAACAAAGGTTGTGAAATTTGGCTTTACACCCGCCAATTACATTTTATTGAAAGCTTCTAAACCCTTTTCAACAAATCCATTTTGTGCATATCCTTCAATCATGGCATTCCATGAGAACACATTTCTTCGAGGCCATCGGTCAAGTAGTTCACTTGCCTTGTCAATGCTTCCACATTTTGCATACATGTCTACTAGGGAAATTGCACAAAATTCCTCTATCCTTTATGTTGCAACAATGGAAAGATTGAAGGTGTTGTCATTGATGTCAAATGGTAAATTGGTTATCAATTGATTGTTGTTGTCATTAGTGTCATGGATACAGGTTGTTGGTTGTATATGTCAAAGATATTGAGAAAATTGTAAAGAATATATGTTGCAAGTGTTTTGTGGTTGCTCCAGGTTTGGCTCCAAATTTTCTCCTATATTTGTATGGTTCAAATATGTTGATCGTGGTTGTTGGAAGATGCTATATCCAGATTTTTAGTTGTTGATTCATTATACAGTGCGAATTGTGTTCACCAATTGTGAATTGTGGTTTTCTCTGTTTCTAGTTGAAGTTTGGGAGAAATGTTGTTGGTCCAGATTTCTCTTTGATGAAGTCTTATGATTTGTAGTTCTAGATTTGAGTTGCCTTGATTGTAAATTGAAGATAATTTCAGCATCTAGAAAGTTTGTTCTTAATAGTTCTATGTGTTTTACACTGGTTTGGATAACCTTGTGTTGAACACTACTTTTGGAGTTGATGAAGTGTGTGTTTAGGTCACCCTCATTCTAATTCCACCCTAGGATTTTTTGGCACCGACCTAATTTGAATTTAAATTTTGATGGCCAACTTTGGATATGTTTCAAAGTTGAAGATGGTATAAATACAGGATGAGTTAGTGATGGAAAATATACAAGATCAAAGAAGAGAGATAAGTGGAAAAGAAAAAGAGCAGATAGATGTGACATTGATGATATCTAGTGAGTGTGTGTAATACGAGTGTGACAGATCAGTGTGAAGCCTTAATGTTGAGTTTTCAGAAGCAATGAGCTGAAGGTGAACTTTACCATTGATGCATGTCTGTGAGTGATTGTAGTGGAATCCTTTGTTGCATTGAGATTTTCTTCTCTTTGTAACAAGTCTTCTTTGTCTTCTTTGTGGTAGTGAGCCCTACGGGTTGTTAGCCCTATTGGACAATGAGTTCTTGTTTCGAACAGTGAGTCCTTATTTTAGCAGTGACCCTTGTTTCACAAGAAATGAGCCTTTTGTAATCAGTTTTGATATTCTCTATAATGTGAGTTAATCCTCACCGTGATTTTTCCCTTATTGGGTTTTCCACGTAAATCTTGTGTTATTGTTTTTATGTGTTGGATGTAATTTTTTGCATTGGAATTTGATGATTAATCATTTAAGCAGTGTTAAGAATTAGTTTTGGTGATTGAATTAAAAGATTAAATTTGTGACAACTGATTCACCCCCCCCCCTCTCAGTTGTCTTATTCAAAAATTGGTATAAGAGCTTGGTTCCTTGGTGAAGAGCTTAACCACTTGAGGAAGGTCTGGGAAGGATATAAAAATGATTTATGAGTATCTGAGGTTTGATGGGACTAATTATGTTATCTAGAAAATATTTATGGAAGAATATCTGGAGTATCGTGGATATGATGTGGAGAAATCTTACAAAAATCCTTACACTCCTCCTGCTAATGGTTTAAGTACGCCTAAAGAGATCAAAGCACATGAAGAAAACAATAAGGTGAAGTACATCTTGAAGAATAGTCTGGTACATTCTGAGTTGATTAAAGTTTAGAATTTGAAGACTACTAAGGAAGTTTGGGATGCTTTGGAAAGAGTGCATGAAGATGATGAAAGAGTTCAAGAGGCGAAATTGTAGAATTTGGAGACATAGTTTGAGCTTCTATATATTTTTGAAGATGAGAATCTTAAAGCTTATGTACAGAGATTAGATGAGATGGTGGTTAGAATGCAAGGACTTGGCGCTACTATAGATGAAACTAGGATTGTAAAGAATATTCTTAGAACTCTTCCTGATGCTTATAGCAAGAAGGTGTGTGCTATTGAGTAAAGTATAGATTATAAAACCTACACTAAAGATTTGTTGTTGGGATTTTTGACATCTTATGATATGAGGAAGCCTAGTATGAGGAATGGATGCAAATCAGAAACTACTTTTAAGGCAAAAAAAGTTGAAGATCTAGATGAAGAATACTTTGATAAAATACAAGCTAACTTCGTAAGAAGGATGAGCAAAGGCTCTGGTAAGTATGAAGGTAAGTTTCCCTTTAAACTCATTAGTTGTGGAGAAATAGGTCATTATGCTGCAAAATGTTTGGAAAGAGCTAAGACGAATAAACAAAGATATGAGAAAGAAAAGAAAGGAAAGAAGATTAACAAAGCATACTATGTGAATGATAATGCTAGTATATTTGATGAAGATTCTGACTATGAATATCTTGATGAAAATTAATGCTTGTTCTTGGCAATTAAGGATGAATCTACTTTTGCTAATTCTAAAAATTAGGTAAAAGAAAGCCCTCTGGAGAAGGAGAAAAATGAAGGTACGATTATCTCTTCCCTACATACTAAACAAGAAAGTAATTACTAGGTAGTTGATAGTGGTTGTTCACATCACATGACTAGTGATAAAAGTAAGATTGTTAAGCTTGAAAAATATGATGGAGGCTTGGTTATGTTTGGAGATGATACTGGTGCTAAAATATATGGGATAGGTTCAGTAAGTTTTGATGGAAAGCATAATATTGATGATGTCTACTATGTTAAGGGTTTAAGGCATAATCTCTTGAGTGTTGGTTAGATGTGTAGTAAGGGATATGATCTTGTGTTCAAGGATGAAATATGTGAGATCCAGAAAGGATCCAGAACATTGATTGTTGTAGGAAAGAAATATGAAGGAAATATTTATCAACTTAAAGGTGCTGATGTAGGATGCTTTATGACTCAAACAAATGATAGTTGGTTATCAAATAGGAGAATGTGTCACATGAATTTTGATAACTTGGTGAGGATTAGTGTTGTTCAGGCCGTGGGAAATTTACCAAGAATTACAAATCATGTTAATGCTATGTGTAGAAATTTTCAGTTTGGAAAACAAGCAAGAAATCATTACATATCAAAGGAACAATCTACTACTAGACTAATGGATTTAGTTCATACAAATCTTTGTGGCCCGACAAGAGTGAGAATTTTTCTTGGTGAAAGGTACTTTATGCTTTTCATTGATGATTATTCTAGACATACATGGGTTACATTTCTTAGAGAGAAATCATATGCATTAGATAGATTCAAGACATTCAAAGCTATGGTTGAAGATAAAATGCTTAAGATCTAACAGAGCTGGAGAATTCACCTCTCATGAGTTTAATATGTTTTGTGAAGTACATGGAATAAGGAGACAATTATCTACCCCAAGAACTCCTTAGTAGAATGGATTTTTTGAAAGGAAAAACATAACGGTTCAAGAGGCTGCTAGTTCAATGATTACTAAGGCTAGTTTACCGAAAGTCTACTAGAAAGAAGCTATTCATACTATTGTTTATGTATTCAATCGAGTTCAAGCAAGAGAAAATAGTACAAAGACTCCCTATGAGCTATCGCATGGAAGAATTCCTACTGTTAAGTATTTCAAGGTATTCGAAAGCAAATGTTATATCAGAAGAGATGAAACTTTGGGTAAGTTTGATGCAAGAAGTGATGAAGGAATTTTCTAGGATATTATACTAATAGCAAGGAATATAGATGTTTCAATAAAATACTAAGAAAGATTGTAGAAAGTTCAAATTTCAAGGTTGATGAGACAGTGAAGAATTCTATTGACATTGATGGATATGAATCTAATGAACCTGATTGCGTAGGAATTGAAGAGATTGTGGAAGAACATGAAAAGGATGAGCAAGAAGAGAAGAATGAACAAAATGAAAGAGAAGAAGATGCTTCAATGATGTCCCCTAAGACACCTAGATATGTGCAGAAGAATCATTCAGAAAATCAGATTATTGGTGCGAAGACAAAAGGAGTATTAACTAGAAGCAAAGTTGTTGTTGAAGTGAATTTGTGTTTACTTTTTGAGATTGAACTGAAGCTTGTAAGTGAAGCTTGTAAAGATGAATATTGGATGGAAGCCATAAAATAAGAATTGATGCAGATTGAGAAGAATCAAACTTTGGAATTGGTGCCAAGACCAAAAGATAAAAACATCATTGGATCAAAGTGGGTGTTCAGAAATAAGTTGAATGAGAATGGAGAAGTTGTTAGGAAAAAAGCAAGGCTTGTGTGTAAATGTTACTCACAGTAGAAGGAATAAATTTTTAGGAAACTTTTTCTCTGATAGAAAGAATGAAAGCTATAAGGATGTTCCTAGAATTTGTTGCTCATAAAGATTTGAAGGTCTATCAAATGGGTGTCAAGTCAACATTTTTAAATGGTGAGCTAGAAGAAGTCTACATGGAACAACCAGAAGTACTATTTCAGTTGACAGATCAACCAGATATGGTTCGCATATTTAAGAAATATTTATATGGATTGAAGCAAGCTCCCAAAGCTTGGTATGCAAGGTTAGATAGGTACTTGACTCAACAAGGTTTCAAAAAAGGTACGACAAATAGCAATCTATATTTTAAGATTGAAAATGATAAAATATTGATTGTAGTTGTGTATGTTAATGATGTTATCTTTGGAGGAAATGAAAATATGTGTAAGATGTTTGTGGAAGAGATGCAAAAATAATTTGAAATGTTTATGTTTGGAGAGATGAATTTCTTTCTTGGGCTACAGATCAATCAAACAAAGAAAGTAATTTTCATTTCATAATCTAAGTATGTGAGAAAAATGTTGAAACCTTAAGAAAGGCCTTTGTTGTGCTTACAAACCCTTCTCCACCTTAAAAAACCATGCCCCCCCTCTTAAAGACCCCTGAGATACCTTACTTGATTCAAGTGTCTACAAGGTTGTTTGCTCTTGTGGTATTCCTTTATAGGGTAAATGGGTCACTCGTTCAACACCAAAATTAGAGAGCATGGTGTTGACATCAAACATGAGTGTGTTCTCAAATCTGCCCTAGCCGAACACTCCTCTTCAACTAAGCATCACATTTGCTTAGAAAGTACTCAAATTTTGTTGAAAGAAGACAACTTCTATAAGAGGAAGCTAAAGGAAGCCATAGGAATCATCAATCATCCCACCAACCTCAATCATGATGAAGGTTTGAATTTAAGCCTCTCCTAGCATCCTCTTCTTTTGAACTTGCGAAACCACCATTGCCCCCATCCCTAATCCTTTTCTTCATCCTCGTCCTCCCTTCTCACCTTGCTTTTCTTTCGCTCACCCTCTTTCCTTTATTGCTCTGTCTCGAGGATTGCTTCTCTTCCCCCCCCTTCCTTTCTTAGCTCTTTGTTCTTTTTTCTAGCCCCCTTCCAAACCCCCACCCCGCCTCTCCCCCCTCGTTTTTTGATTCTTTGGGTGAAATTTTCTTTAATAAGTTTGTCATCCCTTCCCTTGGAGTTTTTTCTTTTTTGATTTTTTGTTGTCTAATTTTTTTCTCTTTTTACTTTCATTTGTAATTTTCCTTTCAATCTTCTTTATCGTCTCTTTTTAATTGATGTAATTTACTCTTTTTCTTCCTTTTTGTGGTAATCGTTTCTTCTTAATTTTTTGATGAATAGGCAGTTATCTTGCTTTTTGCTTCTTTTCTTCTTTTGATTTCTCTTTACTTTCATTTGTAATTTTGCTTTCAATCTTCTTTATCGTCTCTTTTTAATTTATTTAATTTACTCTTTTTCTTCCTTCTGTTAATTGTTTCTTCTTAATTTTATTTTGTTGTTTTTTGCCTCTTTTCTTCTTTTGATTTCTCTATTATGGTATTTGTTAGTTGTTATTTTTTAGGTCTTTGAGTGTTTATTTGTAGTTTATCTCTTTTATTTTTAATGTTTTATAGTCGTGTTTTTTTCTTTTGTGGCATAAACTATTTCTTCTCCTTTCTGTTTCTATCTTGTTTTTTCTTTTTAATATTAATATATTTATGTTTATCTAAATTTTATTATCTTGTTTTTTCATTTGTGGCTTATTTTATTTCTTTTGTCTCTTTCTTTCTTTAGTCTAATATTTTTCTTTTTTACATTATTAATATATATGTGTATCATATCATAGTATCCATTATTTGGTTTCTCTATTATTTTCCTTTATTTAGTCTTGTGGCTTTTATATTTGTATCTCTATTGTTTTTTATAGTCTTGTATTCTCTTTCATTTCTTGTGTTTCTTTCTTTATTTAGTCTTGTACTTTTCGTTTTATTCTATATATATATATATATATATAGATATATACTCATTCTTTGGTTTCTCTATTAATTTCCATATTTTGTGCTCCTATTTTTTCCATATATTCCTTGCTTCCTATTAAATGTATTGATTTATTTTAAATCTTATAGATTCTTAGTTTCTTTTGTGCATTTGGCTCTTTCTTGGTATATCTTTTGTGTAGTTTTTGTATTTATATATGTGGTTATATTATATCATTATATAATATAACCACATATTCTTTTTGTTTTCTTCTTTTTTCATTTCTCTTTGGTTTTTTCTTTTTTGATTTTTGTTGTCTACTATTTTTTTTTATTTCATTTGAAATTTTACTTTCAAGCTTCTTTATGTCTCATTTTAATTGATTATATTTTCTCCTTTGTGCATCTGGCTCTTTCTTGGTCTTTTTGTTATTTCTAGTTTCTTAGTTTCTTTTGTGCATTTGGCTCTTTCTTGGTATTCTTGTTCATTGTTTAGTTTTAGTATTTATATATGTGGTTATATTATTATATAATATAACCACATATTCTTAATGTTTTCTTCTTTTTTCATTTCCCTCCATATAATTTACATATGTAGTTTTATTATAATATGTTTTTTTTTTGCATTTGGTTTCCCTTCTTTTTGTATTGTATTATTGATATTGTTCTTGGATTGTATTTTTGAAGTTTATCTCCTTAATTTTATGATATTCCTTTTTATGTTTTGTTTTATATATGTGGTCTCATATAACCACATATACTTGGTTTTTAGTACTATCAAAAAGCATTGATTCATTTTTCTCTTTCAATCTTTTTACAAGGTTTTTTGCCCTTTTTCAATTTATTATTGATCTTTATGTTTGTAGTGTCAATAAATTGTATTGTTGAAATAATTATATAATATACATATGCATATTATATAATCAATATTTATATATAGTCTTATATATATGTTGTACCTCTCTTTATTTTTCAATTCTTTTCTTTCATATCTAGTTTTTTAAAAAAATACGTTTTTAATTTACCTTCTTTCTTGTCTCTCTTATTCTCTTCCTCTCATTATGCATTTTTTCTTTTTTCAATCAACTTATTTGTTGCTTATTTATCTCTTCTTGGTTTTTGTGTCCTATCCCCTCAACTTCTCACCCCTCTTCCTTTTAAGAATATTGGATCTACATCTTACCATCTTTCATCTCCTTATGCTCTATATCATCCTGATGATGGATCACTAAGTGTGATCTGAAATGTTGATGAAAAAACTCAAACACAATAAAAATCCAAAAATAATGAATTATAAGCATTATGGATTGTGGAAATCTCATAGCATTAATGTTGAAGAAGTTTGGGATGGACGGTTCCAAACCGGTATGTACTCCTATGGTGATTGGTTGCAAATTGGGTAAAAATGATGATTCACCTAAGGCTGATCAGAGCAAGTATAGATCTATGATTGGTGGACTATTATATTTGACTGATACTAGACCGGATATTATGCATGATGTATGTCTTGTGGCTAGATTTCAAGAAGATCCTAAGGAAACACATGTTGCTAATGTCAAAAGAATTTTTAGATACTTGAATGGCACTCTGGATTATGGATTATGGTATCCTATAGATACTGACTTTACTTTAAGTGCTTATACAGATGCAAATTGGGCTAGATGTGTAGATGACAGAAAAAGTACAAGTGGTGGTGCATTCTTTCTTGGATGAAAATTGGTGGCATGGTTGAGTAAAAGGAAAGATTCAATCTCCTTGTCTACTACCGGAGCTAAGTATATTGTTGTTGCATCTTGTTGTACACAAGTTCTATGGATGAAACAAACATTGAAAGATATCACAGTGGTGTATGATGATCCTATGTCTATTTTCTATGATAATACAAGTGCAATTAACATTTCAAAGAATCTTGTGATGCACTCAAGGATGAAGCATATATCTATAAAATATCATTTCTTGAGAGAGAAGGTCATTGAGAATGAAGTAAATCTTGAGTCTATTCCGACAAAGGATCAAGTGGCTGATATTTTCATGAAGTCTCTTCCTAAAGATACTTTTGAGTAGCATATATCTATCAAATATCATTTCTTGAGAGAGAAGGTCATCGAGAATGAAGTAAAGCATATGGAGAAGTTAGGGGTTATTTCTCCTCGTTTCTTGAACTAGATGCATATGGAGATGCATCAGTCCAATAGATCTACGGGTCTATCTTTCTTCTAGAATGATGTTTTGGTGGCTACCTCACAAGGGGAGCAGGTAGTATCAGGTGTTGTCATTGTGTGTATTAATTTTTTCATGTCAAAGGAGAAATCAATGCAAAATATCTTTTTCTTTTGCCATTGATGTCAAAGGGGGAGAGGAAGCATGTGAAATTTTTTTAAAAAAAGAACAAAAAAGGAGAGGAAGAATGTGAAGAAAAAGAGGAAGAATACAAAATATTATCTACTAAGGGGGAGAAACAAAAAGAAAAATCTTGAGAAGTGTAATCAAAGCTAGTATGTTGTCTTTGATGTTTTTTCACATCATGTCTTTCCATCAATGACAAAGGGGGATATTGTTGCAAGAATGGAAAGATTGAAGGTGTTGTCATTGATGTCAACTCGTCAATTGGTTATCAACTAATTTTTGTTGTCATTAGTGTCATGGATATAGGTTGTTGGTTGTATATGTCAAGGATATTAAGAAAATTGTAAAGAAGATATGTTGCAAGTGTTATGTGGTTGCTCTGGGTTTTGCTTCAAATTTTCTCCTATATTTGTATTGTTCAGATATGTTGATCATGGTTTTCAGAAGATGCTATATCCATATTTTTAGTTTTTGATTCATTATACAATTTGAGTTGTGTTCACCAGTTGTGAACTATGGTTTTTTTGTGTTTTTGGTTGAAGTACGAGAGAAATGTTGTTGGTCCAGATTTCTCTTTGATGAAGTCTTATGACTTGTGGTTCTAGAGTTGAGTTTCCTTGATTGTATTGAAGATAATTTTGGCATCTATAAAGTTTGTACTTATGGTTTTATGTGTTCTACATTGGTTTGGCCAACCTTGTGTTGAAAACTACTTTCAAAGTTGATGAAGTGTGTTGGATCTATTTGGGTCCCTATGAACCATGTTTTTGGGTCACCCTCATTCTAAGTCCACCCTAGGGTGTTTTAGTGCTAACCTAATTTGAATTTGAATTTGGGTGGCTGACTTGGGATATGTTTCAAAGTTGAAGATGGTGTAAATATAGGATGAGTTAGTGATGGAAAATATACAAGAGTGAAGAAGAGATATAAGTGGAAAAGAAAAAGAGTAGATAGATGCAACATTGATGCTATCCAGTGAGTGTGTGTAATGCGAGTGTGGCAAATTAGTGTGGAGCCTTAATGTTGAGTTTCTGAAAGCAGTGAGTTGAAGATGAACTTTATCATTCATGCATGTTTGTGAGTGATTTTGGTGGAATCCTTTGTTGCATTGAGATTGTCTTCTCTCTGTAACAAGTCTTATTTGTCTTCTTTTTATCTTTGTGGCAGTGATCCCTCCAGGTTGTTAGCCCTGTTGGATAGTGAGTCCTTATTTTGGAAATGAGCCTTATTTCACAAGAAGTGAGCCTTTTGTAATTAGTTTTTATATTCTCTATAGTGTGATTTAATCCTCGCCGTAGTTTTTCCCTTATTGGGTTTTCCATGTAAATCTAGTGTTATTGTGTTTATGTGTTGGATTTAAGTTTTTGCATTGGTATTTCATGATTAATCATTTAAGCAATGTTAAGAATTAATTTATTTGATTTAATTAAAATATTAAATCTATGACAACTGATTCAACCCCTCCCTCTTAGTTGTCTTGTTCAACACTTTATATTATGATGGACGTCCATACCTTGTTCCAAAGCTCCCATTTTGGCATAGGTAGGGAGGATGTTGGAAAAGCCTATGAAATTTGGCTTTACACCCACCAATTGCATTTGCTTGAAAGTTTCGAAACCCTTTTCAACAAATCCATTTTGTGCATATCCTTCAATCATATTATTCCATGAGAACACATTTCTTCAAGGCTATCAGTCAAATATTTCACTTGCCTTGGCAATGCTTCCACATTTCACATACATGTCTACTATGGAAATTTTACAAAATTTCTCTATCCTTTATACTATGATGGGTGTCCATACCCTGTTCTAAAGCTCCCATTTTAGCACAGGTAGGGAGGATGCTAGAAAAGGTTGTGAAATTTGGCTTTGCACCCGCCAATTGCATTTTCTTGAATGTTTCTAAAATATAATAAAAATGATAGGATATTCCTCTCAATGTATGTAACCATTCCACTAGTGTCAACTTCTTAGATTATCACTTTATTAGTTTCATTCCTACCTCATTTCTCATACTCTTTCCTTCTATACTCATAGCACCATATATTGCATCTTTTTTCCCATACCCTTTACAGTCCCACTATTTCCCATGCTATTTTTTCCACTACTATCCCCACCTCCACCCTCTAAGAACATTTGTAAAATCTAGATAGAGTTAAAATGAAATCTAATTCCATGACTAGTTGGAAAAATTCCATTACTTATTCTCCATCACATCACAAATCACTAGCTTTTAAAATTGTGATCTATCCACTACCTATTGGTTTTTTGGAACTTCACTTTGAAGTATATATCATGGTAAAGGTGGTCCGAATACTCATGTTTACAAGCCTTTAATTCAACAGCCTTATCTACTATGCTTAAGATGACAATATAGTGGATAATATGTTCCCTCACACTCCTGGAGACTATGTTACTCAATAGTTCTATTATTTGAATCCTATATCTCTCCATTATTTTGATCAAACAACTAGAATTTCCATAATCACTTTTAAGAGAAAACAGTTGTAAAAACCATGTTTGAATGAGCTCAAGCTTGTAGAATATGTATCAATGATTATATCATTCAATTCCAATCTCTTTGTGCTAAAATAATACAACATTTTCTAAACCATAATAACCCCTCTTGTTCTTCCATGTTTATTTAAACATGATTAAATTTGATGATCTATCTCCTACTACAACAAGCTTAAACACTAGATTTTCACATATTTAAAAGTTAACCTACACCATGTAATAAACATGATGATTGATTTTCTCACATATTTGAACAATGATAGCCTAATAAATAATGTAGATACCTTTTATATATAAATATAAGACTTAAATCCTAATGCACTTTGTGCGAACCGCAATCCCAATACCTGCAACACAATAAGAACAAACACATTAGATTAGAGAATGCAAGCAAGAACAAGGATTCCCCATGAAATTCATTCACCAAGTTCAAATTAGGAAAATAAATAATGAAGAACACAATAAAAACAACAAAATAGAGATTGAATCCTAATTAAACTAGCAAACTCATGATCCCATGGGGGAATTGGTGCCAATTTTATGTGAAAATTGGCCCTTTCCTAATTCCTATGATGCAAGATTGATGTATGTTGATGAATGTTGATGAGTGATCCACTTTGTTGATGCTTGATGAGTGCTCCAATGGAAAAACCTGCATAACCTAGCTATGATTCAATGATATTGGATGGAAATGGCTAAATATTTGAGCATAATAACTTTGCATAATTTGTGGATGATAAAATGAGGAATGAAGCCTCTTATTTATAGATGAGATTGATGGATGAATGTCCAAAATTGAGCAATGTGGGACTAACATTCAACCAATGGCAATATGCCACTTGTCAACCTATGAGTGGATGGAGGATGTGCAAGTTTTGAGGATTGTGCCAATAAATGCCTATTTTTGAATTTTGAATTTTGTTGAAATGACATGCAAGAGGGAAGGAAGAATGCATTAAATGCCACTTGGCTCAAGGCAAAGGACATGTAAGATAGAGTAAATGCCTTGTTGGATGTACATGTCAACTTGGATTTTTGAATTCAAACTTGGAGAATATTCCAAAAGGATGCCTTGTTGAGGAAAATAGGGATTTAATAAATCAATTAAATCTATTTTCATGTGCAAGTGGTAAATGCTAGAGGATGGGACATGATAAGAGATTAAATTAATCAAGGTTAATTAATTTAATGAGAGATTAGTTGATGTGACAAATTTGACTTAGATTTGTGGATTTATTTAAATCAAATATGAGAGGAATGTGATAAGAGATTAATTAAATAAAGATTTTGATTTATTTAATTAAAAGAGATGATGTTAGATTAAATTAAATAAGGTTTTAATTTATTTAATTTAATAGACTTTAGAGATTTAATTAAATAAAATTAATTATTTAATTAAATAGGGATAATTAGATCGATTGATTGATTAAATTAACAAAGAGAGACTTAATTAGATAAAATGATTTATTTAATTAGAGAGGAATCTTGATGAATTTAATCAAATAAAGGATTTGATTAAATGGTTAGACCAAAGGATGATTCAAGGCGAACGATGTTACTAGTCGGGATCGGATGCACAATGTCAATCGGTACATTTTACGTGTCTACATTTTTCCCCTCTTTGAAGCAACGCACTTGTTGTGTTGGTTCAAAGAATAAATGATCTCGATCAAAGCCAAAAATTTTTGCTTATTTAAAAAATCTTGCCCCACTGCTGCCTGGTGAGAGAAAACATGCCAATATATTGCCCCCTCGAGAGATTGGACGAAAATTTCAATTTTTGGGTGATCTCGCGAAAAAAGAGGACAAGGTGTCCGATAGGTCCAAAAAGGTTCCAGGAGGCCAAAAACGTGTCTAAATGCAATAAAATGATGTAAAACAAGCCTCAACTGGACAAAAACAGGTTCAAGGGTCCAAAACCCTAGCAGGATAGCTAATTAGGGTAAAAAGACCCTAATTTTCAAGCTTAAAAGGGGTCTGAGGGGTCACTTTCAATTCATTTTCACAAAAAGCCATCTAGCAACCTTGAGATTTGAGCTCTGACCTCCTGACGATATGGTGCAATGATAGCTTCCGATGCACATTTCCAACTAAGTCCAGATGTACCAGTGGCCACCCGGCATTGGGGCACTAGTAAGTGATCCTTACTCGAGCTTTGTTTTTCATTTTTAATGTTCATTTAATGCTTTCAAAGTTAGTCCTTCTGCAGCGGCACTATATAGTGCCGCTTAGAAATCAAACTGCACCGCTCGGTGTCAAATTGTGCCACGGCGGTGGAGTTTGGAGTTTGAAAATAAACTCCAAACTTCGACGCTGAGCTTGTGGTCGACGGGGTCATTTCTAAACTATGACGCAGCGGTCCTTTATCTTTGCAAACTGCACACTGGGAAGGAAAGTGCATTGCGGTGATGCGCTTTCAGCCTTTTGTGCCCTAGCGTTGGAGTTTAATTAAAAATCAAACTGCGACGCCTTCACGGATTGCAACACTGGAGTGGTTTCTTGGACGTCTGGCAAAAGATTTTTCAAAATTTTTAACATGATGACCCGTCCTGATGTAGGATGCGGTGAGGGAGCTCTACTCTGGAGAGCACAAGTCGCGGGATCTGTTGGGTTACTTGCGGGACCTGAGCAACAGAGATCAAGATCGGCTACGAGACATGGGGTTATGGTATATCGCTTACACAGCGCCCATTCGCACCCACCTTGGCATGATGGCAGCGCTTGCCGAGAGATGGCACAACGAGACCTCTTTGTTTCACCTTCCCACTGGTGAGGCCACCGTCACCCTAGAGGACATTTGGCGTATCCTGAGATTGTCGATTCATGGTCGGGATGTCATTTTTGATATAGATGAGGGGCGGGATGCCTGCCACAAAGTCCTCGCCACAAAGGACATTATCATTTGTGAGGGGCAAATCAAGCTCGAGCGACACAGGGCCCTAGCACCTCCCTTTTGCTTGGTTGTTGTGGTCATTATTTCAGGTCTGGTTTCCCTAGATAGGCGAGGCCGGTATTTCAGTCCTGGTTGGGGACTCTGCTGGGAGCGCATGTTTCATGACAGACCAGTCCATTTTGCTTGGGGACCGGTTCGTCTTGCATCCTTGTACAAATATCTTCATGAGTACATCTACCTCAACAACAGAGCACTCGGAGTAGGTGTGACGCTCCTCCACATATGGGCATGGGAGCACATTGTTGTCCTTCAGTCGTGGATTGTTACAATTTCGATGGGGCCCGACAATCCCCTCGTATGGCGCTACAAAGGTGGTGTGTCCTTCACACACACAGGCGAGCATGGGATTCCCTATTGAAGGAGAGTCCTAGACGAGATGCAAGTATTCATATGGCATTCGTACCTTGGTCGACCCAGATGGGCCAACGATGCTCATCATATTTTCTACGCCTGCCAAGACTGCTTTATGCAGGGGTGAGAGCACACTATGATCGAGAGATACCTACCCGGGCGCATGCAACGACAGTTCGGTGGGCCCCAAGATCAGCCAGACAACGATTATGTGGTTGTATTTTCCTGTACCATGTCACAAGTTTTATGGGGGTGATACATTCCTACCTTGGAGGTCATGGACAGTTTCAGACAGTTGGTGGCTCGGCCATGGGCTTATGATTAGGGCCCTGTAGATCCGAGCATGACACAGGCATACAGGGATTGGTTCTGGCCTCCCCTTCGTTTGACTATTCCAGGAGCAGTCCCCGATCGATAGAGAGTGAGAGGCAGAGGGGGAGGACGAGGACGGAGGGATGGTGCATGACGGGACCAGTCGGTCGTGCCCCCAGTTCAGCTAGATCAGGTTGACATACAGATGTAGGACCAGCAGTAGGTGCCAGCACGTGCACCACCATGGGCTGGGGGTGAGGATCAGCCTCAGGTACAGCCTCCATGAGCATAGCCAGCAATGCAGCCAATAGGGCAAGTGGATCCCTGAGATACATTGATTGTACAGCTGTAGGCCCAGGTGCAGACTTTGACAGGGGAGAGAGATCAGGCACGGACTGAGAGAGATCAGATCAGAGCCGAGAGGGACCAGGCCATACTGTAGAGATAGGCTGGAGAGCTACAGGAAACCGCAGAGCTAGGCTGAAGACAGTAGTTGGAGAGCATGGCAGCCTCCTCCTCTCAGAGTACAGTGTCCATTCGGTCCTACAGGGACGCCATCTAAGAGGCCAAGTATTATCGGATGCATTATCATGAGGCCATACCCAGAGCAGCATGGATCCTAGAGTACTCATAGCAGACCAGTCACAGACTGGTAGAGGGTCACAGTGACAGGGGCGAGGGCAGCATACAGGGGGGTAGACCTTTATCGAGATGATATTTTTTGTGCCTTATGGGATCCTTTTTGATAGCCCGATGGGCCTTTTTGTACTGATTGACATACATGTACAGTGATCTGATTATTTTGTACTATGACAGTTATCTGATGATGATATATATATGAGTTGATGATTTTGATGTGATGTGATGTGATGTGTACCATTTATTTATGCATGTGTGGATGATTCTATTTCTATATGTTGTGCAATGATGTTTATTATGTTATATGATGTATTTATGGATGCATTTATTTCTGATGATATATGCATTATGTAATGATTATGACTAACAGATCTATATTATGTTGATTTATGATATGCAGATGTATTTATGTGATGTGTAATGATGCAAAGTGATATGATATATAATATGCAATATGCAAAATGATATGGAAATGATCTATGTTGCATGAACTATGCTTATAAAATGAAATGATTATGGATGGATGTATGCTTTGCGTGTAATGGATTTCTTGTATGTTTCAATTTATGCATATAATGATGTGGAATGATTGATGCAATGAAATATAAAAATGATTGTGATTCTATTTATGAGATGATATGGATGATTAATGGATGATATAATGCAATGTGAATGCGATGGTCATGTTTTATATGATATAATGCAAAACGAGATGGTTTTCTAAGATGCTTAAAATAACAAATATTATTATCCTAAACATATTAAATGATAAATGTAATGTATGTGATGCATTTAATGTGATGCACTATATGCAATGATATGATGTTTTATGCAAAAATGAACGTAATGTGTGAGATGACTCTATGATGTTATGCAAGTATGTATGCAATGTACTATCTATGATGCTTATATACCTATTATGTATGATTATGCAGTAGTTGGTAATGTGAAATGGTTATGAAATGTTTATGCAAATGAATGTTATGCAATGATTTATGTGATAAATGCAATGTGATGTAATAAAAATGGATGCAATGCAATGAGAAAGGGATATGTTGATTTATGAAAAATAATTATAATAACATGTTTATATGATGATGGAAATGCAATGCATGTGTTTCCTATATGATATGTTGATGTAATATGCAAATGACTTGTGGATGCAGGATCGATGACGATGATGATGGTGATGATGAACTATCATAGTACCTTGTTAGCGCAACAAGTAAGAAGGAATGAAAGAGAAGAAGTCATTTCAACAAGACACAAGATGATGAAAATGCAAATGATGATGATTACTTGCCAAGGAGTTTGGATTTTCAAAGGGACAATTTCCTTATGTTTGATGACACACGTGGTACGATGCATCAAGGTATAGAAAACGAGGATGGCGTTGTACCCCATGTGATGTACTTTGACTTGTAAATGGATAGGAGCATTCTTGTTCACACCTGACATATGGAAACCTTCCTAGGATGCACTTTAGAAGTTTCCAACACCTCGGACCAAAACACGGAAAGGTATAACCTATCAATGCAATAGTCAACAAGCTGCCCAAAACCTCCTCCATACATACCTAACAAAGCAAGTATTCGCCAAGGTTATATTACAAGAATGTCCAACAAGCACAACAGACAAAAGATAATGATCATTGCCCCATTCCTATTTCTCTAAATCCTCTATTCGGATATCATCAAGAGGTCCTTGGAATGAGTGCAATAAGATAAGTCAAAAGATAAAGACAAAGTAAACAAACAAGATGATGTTCTTCAATACCGCTAACCAAAAGGGGATGTGTTTTTAAGGATAAGAACCGAAACTATTGCCAAAAGATAATGCCCATTGTAGGAAGGATGCATCCTAGGACATGTTAGTGGATGGTGGCATGTCATTTCATTTATCCTAAGCATTCTAAACGATGATTGATATGGGACCAACTAGGTGATAGGTTATCGACACAAAGAGTTGACCAACTTGTTTATGCACTGACTTAGACCTAAGACTTCACATTTTAAGTTTTCACTTTTTACTTGCTAGACTTGTTTCTCATTATCTTACCAAAGATTGAGGATGACGATCATTTATTGCAAGTGAAAGTTAGATGAGATAGATGGATTTTTCAAATATTTGAATGTTTTTAATCTTTTTGAGATGTTTTGAGGCTATTTTTGGTATTTTTTGAGATTTTCAAATGTTTTGATTTTCGATTTTTGAATTTTTGGGGTTTTTCGAGATTTTGACCAAGAGACTAACCTAAAGACCTATCCTAGGGGCCTCGTGGGTTGATCAACAGATTAGCCTTTCCTATGTTATACACACAGAGACCACGTAGTTTGACTGATGACATGACTGATTTATAGATGACGATATACATGATGAGATGTCATTTTATTATGACGGATGCCTAAAGGATTGACCTAAGTGTCTCGTGGGATGATCAAAGATCAACCTTGCCTACGTTCAAGGCTCAGATACCCATAGTTCGACAAGACAAAAAAAAAATTACTTTTTGACCGACTTTTTGACCTGTTTTGGGATTTTGATATGTTTTGATGTTTTTGGATTTTTTGATATTTTGATGTTTTTGGATATTTTGATTTTTTTATGTTTTTGGATTTTCTGATTTGAGGGTTTTAGAACATACACGAATCCGATCTAATAAGAACATGCCCCCAACGTGATGCAATAGACTACTCCAATAAAGGCAGGACAAGCTAACCTTGAGGATGGGCCGAGTAGTACTGGGAGGGGTCATGATACAAACACAAGACCAAGCTATGGTGCGGATGCAGGTGGATGAGTGATGGATGGAGATCTAAATGCAATGGATGATGGAAATGTAATGGATGGGTGATGCAGAACAAGCTATAAGGATCCTGGTGGATGGAAAGTGCTTATTTACACAAGGTGCCTGTTTTCCAGGTTTTCACCAAGGTACTTGCCCAAAGTGCCAGAAGTGGTTTTCACTAGAGGACGATTTTTTTCTTTACTATTTTCACTCCCTTTTCTGATTTTTTTTTGGATTTTTCTTTTTTGATTTTTTTGTTGTCACCAAACGCCTGTTTGCCAGGTTTTTGCCAAAGTGACCATTTCTTCAGGACATTTTCTGATTTTACTTTATTTTTAGTTTTATACCTTTAAATATTTAGGCATAATTTTTTTTGAGATGAGAGCTATTCATGGGCTCTTGCAGAGGTTCCCATTCGGGTGTTGATAACTGATATGCCCCTAACTTATAACTTTCTATGATAACGAATGGTCCCAACCAATTGGGTTCAAATTTTCCTTTGCTACTTGGGTTTGGGATATTCTTCTGATTCTCCTTTAATACTAGTTCTTCGACTTGGAAAGTCCTGCTTCTGATTTTCTTATTATAGCTCCTTTTGAGTCTATTTTGGTAGACTTGAAAATGATTCAAAGCATCTATACGTCACTCATCCAGTAGCTCTAGCTCATTCAATCTTGATACCTGGTATTCTTCATTTGTGATGAGGTTTTGCAGTGATATCCTAAGTGATGGGAGCTCGGTCTCAATGGGGAGTACTGCCTCTGATCCATAGACCAGGGAGAAAGGGGTGGCACTAGTGGGTGTGCAGATGGTGGTTCGATAGGCCCAAAGGGCAGGATTAAGCTGTAAATGCCAGTCATGACCTACGTCATTGACTATTTTCTTGAGGATTTTTAGAATGGTTTTCTTTGTAGCTTCTACTTGGTCATTGCCTTGGGGATAGTATGAGGTAGAGAAGCGATGTTGGATTTTAAATTTTTCGCATAAGTCACAGACCTCCTGATTCTTAAATGGTGTCTCATTATCTAAGATAATGGCTTGTGGAACACCATAGCGGAAAATGAGATAGTTAAGGATGAACTTTGAAATCTGCTTACCAGTTATATACATCATGGGTATGGCTTCCACCCACTTAGTAAAGTACTATGTGGCAGTTATGATGAATTTGTGGCCGTTAGATGAAGTGGGTGTGTTTTTTGCAATGAGATCGAGTCCCCACTACGAAAAGGGCCATGGTGTGACGATGGGATGAAGCTCTTGAGTTGGAGCATGGATGAGGTCCCCATGTTGCTGACATTGTAGGCACCTTCTGTCATAGTCATGTGCCTCTCTTTCCATTGTGGGCCAACAATACCCCATCCTCGGCAGTTTCTTGGCTATGGTCATTCCACTCGAGTGTGAACCACAGATACCATTATGTGCTTTAGTTAGAGTGGTTAATGCATCCTCAGCATTTAAGCAGCGCAGTAAGGTTCCTTCTATGCTTCTATGATATAGGGTGTCTCCTAGGATGACAAATCAGGATTCCTTTTTTACAAAGGTTCATTTTAGGTTTGAGGGTAAGTCGGCGGGTATGACTCCTATTCGAAGGTATGTATAAATGTTGTGGTACCAATTATCACTGGGACCAACGATCTCGCACACAAATTCTAATTCTGGTACCTCGAAAGTGGGCACGAGAAGCTACTCTATCAGGAATTCATATTTTGTAACGTTGTGGGGGATATCCAGTAAGGATCCAATTGTTTCCATGGCATCTGTTGCTCTGTTGTTGGTTCTAGAAATCTGCTCAAATGTGATTTGAATGAAGGATTCTTTGAGGGTCTCCACCAATTTCTTGTATGGAGTGAGCTTGTCATCCTTGGTCTAGTATTCATCGTTCACTTGGTTTAATATCAATTGGGAGTCTCTATATACTCTGAGAGCTATAATGTTCCACTGCACTGTTATTCTGAGACCTATAGTTAAAGCCTCGTATTCTGCAATGTTATTGGTGCAGGGAAATGCCAGTTTGTAGGACCTTGGTACATAGTCCCCTTGTGGGGTGATGAAGAAGATGCTAGCTCTTGATCCATGCTACGTGTGTGAGTCATCAAAGTGCAGTTTCCAGTGGTCAGCTACGTTGAGATTGAAAATAGATTCATCTGGAAACTTTGAGATGACTAGATTCTATGAGTAGATTGGTGCTCATGGCCAACCATTGTTCTATTGATATAATAGATAGCCCTTTCTATTCCATTTTTGTCATGTTGAGCTAGGAGAGCTCCAAGGGTTTTTGTTGTTGTTGATACGTAGAGAATTAATGGTTTTCTTGGGATTGGTGACATTAAGACTGGTGGTGTAAGTAAATATTCTTTGATTTTATTGAATGCCTCTTCACACTTGGTATCCCATTTGTACACTACTCCCTTGTGGAGTAGGTGAGAGTATGGGTTTTGTTTGTCCACCAGCTCTGCTATGAATCTTCAAATGGATTGGAGTCTACCTTGGAGACCTCTCAATTGCTTTAATGTTTTTGGTGCCTCCATCTCAAGGATTGTTTTTACCTTTGTTGGATCTACCTTGATACCCCTCATTGATACTATGTATCCTAGTAGTTTTCCTGATTGTACGTCGAAGATGCACTTCTTTGGGTTTAATCTGACTTTGTACTCCTCCAGCATGTCAAAGATGACACTTAAGGTTGCTATGTGATCTTTTCTTTTTCTGGACTTGGCTAAAATATCATCAACATAATCTTCGACCGTCTTATGAATCATGTCATGGAAGATTAATGTCATAGCCCTTTAATATGTTGCTCTTGTGTTATTTAAGCCTAATGGCATCATATTCTAGCAGTAGGTCCCCCATGGACAAGTGAAAGTTGTTTTATGTTGGTCCTCTTTAGCTATCATGATCTGATTGTACCCTGAGAATTCATCCATTAGTGACAACATCTCATATCCATCTGTCATATCGATGATCATATCAATGTTTGGAAGTGGGAAGTCATCCTTTGGACATGCCTTATTCAAGTCTATAAAGTCTGTGCAGATTCTAATGTTCCCATCTGGTTTTGAGACAAGTACCAAGTTAGACACCCATTCTGGATAATCTATCGATCGGATGAATCCCACATCTAATAGTGTTTTTAGCTCCATTTTGACTAATAAGGTGATCTGAGGGTGCATTTTTTGAAGCTTTTGTTTAACAGGTGTTGCTTCTAGATATACTGCTAAGTGATGAACCACAGTCTCTGGATCAAGTCTTGGCATGTCAGCATAGCTCCATGCAAAGTTTATTTGTCTTTCTCTTAGGAAGGCTGCTAAGAGCTCTTGTTCCTTTGATAGTAATGATTTTGCATAGAATGTGATATGAGGGGTTTCCTCTATTCCTAAATTTGACTGGATTGCACCTTTCTGCTAGGACTACTAATTTTTCTTGATGAATAGCTCTAAAAGGAAGATTGAATCCCCCATCCTCGGGTGCCTTGGAGAGGTTTTCACCATTGGATGCATCCTTTCTTTTTACTTTTTTCTAGTCGAAGAGTTCCACAGTGTGGTTTTCACTCAAAGACTTAGATATTACTCTTAATTTTTTACTTTTGCGACTAAGGGATTCAATCGTTTCCTCGTAATAGGCATGCGTATCTAGCTCAATTATGAACCCTGTTTTGTAATCCCCACATGGAATGTTATCCCTCAGTCCCATGAATTCTGAGAGCACCTCATCATTTTTGAATGTATCAAGAACTAGTGGTCCTCGTTGGTCGTAGTTGATGAGTTGGGGATATACTAGGCAGATCTCATGATTTTGGTGGTCTGATTCAAAAGATAGGGTGATAATCATGCAAAGAGTGGTATCCTCAAATAGCCTAGGTAGATTGGATGTGGGGTCCTCGTCATCACTACTACTACAAACATCGGTTATATCAAATGTAAAGTTATCTATGACTCTACTTGTGGATACTGGTAAGCGTAGTTCTACTACGGTTGGCTGAGGAGGATTATTAACCCTTCTAACTGGAGGACTTCGACCACGTATGGTTATACTTAGAGGGGTACATCCAAGTCCAAGATTTTTTATCGTTCACTTCTCTAGAATGATAGGTATTATAAGCCCATTGTCGTTTCTCCCAAGTCTTTGGTTTCTGTCGTAGCCCATTGCGAGCATCATTTGTAGACCCTTGCTTCTATCATCCATTGGTAAATCAGCTACTGGTCTTTCATCTTGATATAGCATATGAGATGGATCTGCCTCAATGACTTCTTGGCCAAGATCTCCCCAACTTGTAAAGTTAGGATAGTCTTCAGGAGATGTTTGGGATGTGGAGGCTTCATTTATTTGCAGACGTCCTCGTGATCTAGGAGATTGTGGTAACTCTCCTACCAAAGAATTTTTAGGGATCGTGTAGTTTCCACAACCATTATCTTGGATGATGACCTTAATGTCAGAGATGGTGGGAATGGCAGAGTGGTGGGTGTCTCTGTCACAAAAGTGGATGTGAGAGTGGCAGGATCAATGTATGGTTTAGATGGGCCCTCATAATTTTTTGGTACTTGGGGAATTTTATAGTACTTTGCTTCAAGGCTTTTGCAATAGGAGAAGGGTTCGGGATCTCCATGGATGGTAACTTCTTGTCCCTCATGTGTGAATTTCACACATTGATGGAAATTTGATGCTACTGCCTTCATTGCATGAATCCATGGACGTCTTAGGAGGATGTTATATGGCAAGTCGAGGTCCAAGACCTGACAAGTGGTTTCCATGATAGCAGGCCCTACTTGAATAGGGAGTTTGATCATGCCCTCGGACACTCTTTCTTGATCACCATATGCTCTTATTGTGATACCCTTTCCTTTGTTGATAGAATCCTCTGAGATTTTCAATTCTTTGATGAGGTTGAGAGAACAAATATTCAAGCCCACACCTCCATCCACCAAGACCCTTTTGACTTTGCTTTTTTGTACTATGACTTATAAGTGGAGTGCACGGTTGTGAGATGGTTGAGCAGGGAAATCCTAGTCGAAGAATGTGAGGAGATTTGGCGTAATGATATTTCCGACCATAGCTTGGAATTGTTTTGCATCAAGATCTGCGGGGACAATGGATGAAGCCAATGCTTCTTCTAGGATTTTCTTATGGGCATATGATATTTTTAGTAACTCCATGATGGAGATTTGCGTTGGCATTCTTTTAAGTTGATCTAGGACATTGTATCCATTAGGGACAGATCTAGATGTAGGGACTCTGTTTGGCTGGGATGATCCTGCAATGGTAACTTTTCTGCCTCTTGTGGTGACTCCACAATCGGCATGGGCATCTTTGATGGTGATGACTGTGCAGTATTCATCTAGGGAGGCAACGACAGTTTCATACACATGATTTAAATTTGTGTGGGTGCCTTTCCCTTTATTGGTGTTATTATTATTTCCCTTTATTTCCATGATTAGGCATCGGATTCGTGTATATCTTAAGATCTTGGTTTCCTATTGGTTGTTCCACGTTTATAATTCTTTGATCGATGAGATCTTGAGTTATGTTTTTTAGCCTCATACAACTGTTTGTGGTATGCCCTTTGATTTTATGGAAGTCACAAAGTTGATTCTCATTATACCAAGGAGGTTTCACATCCGGTTCTTGGTAATTCTCATAGGTGGGCGCTTTGATGAGTTTTTTCGTTTATCAGCTTCTTCATGATGACTTCAAGTGGTTCCCCCAGAGTGGTGTACTTTTGCTTGGGATAATTCTTGTTCCGTTGGGGTGGTCCCCTTTGATCATTGAGATTGTTAATTTTCGGATTGTTGTTTGGTTGTTGTATTGCTTGATGATTGTTTTCGTGTTGGATTTGGATTTGTGGTGTGGGTGTATTTTGGCGAGGGGCACTAATGACCACCTTGGTGTTGACAACACCATCATTAGTAACATTTTTTTTCCTTTCCCACGTGCGAGGTTTATCATTGTAATTGGAGGGTGGCCGGTTGTTTTGTTGTTTAGGGTATGAAGTTGATCCTGCGGGTTGAGTCATAATGGCTCGTTCAATGCTGAGTGCCTTGGAGATCAACTGATCATATGTGGTGATCCCTTGTACCTTGAGATGAAATGCCAAGAGGCCGTCAAGGCTGGATATAATGATACAAACTTGTTCTTCCTCAGGCATGGTCCATTTGCTCTGATTGGCCTTGGATCGCCATTGTTGTAGGAATGAAGTGAATGATTCACCCTTACCTTGTTTCAGAGGTGAGAGTTCTTCTAGACTAACATCCATTGCAATGTTGCATGCATAATTTTTAATGAATGCATCTATAATTTCTTGGAATATTTTGATTCCTGTAGGTAGGCAAGAGAACCATTCTATAGCATGGCTAGCCAAACTCCTAGGAAATAGCTGCATCAAATAAGTATCATCGTATGCGACTTCCATGCAGTGAACCTAGAATTCCCTGATGTGATCTTCAAGGTTTCCCGTCCCACGATATTTTTCAAACTTGGGGATCTCGAATCCCTTGGGGAATGGTTTCATCATAAGGCTGTTGTCAAATGGATAGGGGCACAAGTTGCTTGGTGTTTTTGTGGTTCTCCCTGATTGAAGATCGAGCACTTGTTGCGAGAGCAACCTGATTTGTGTCGTTACGTCATTTTGCAGATCAGGGGGTGGGATGAAGGTGTTTTGGGGTGTTTCGATTGTGGGTTGGTTGGTGTGTTATTTGATGGTATTTGCATATTTTGACGAGCCAGGTATTCTTGCACTTGTTGTTGTATGAACAACACTTGTTGTTGATCTTGTTGTTGTTGTGCTAGGATTTCTTGTTGTTGTTGTTATAGGATTTCCTGTTGTTGTGCTTGTTTTTGTTCCAACAACGCTTGTTTTTGGGCTGCCAACTGGGCTACTTCTTGCTACTCTTGATATTATTTTATTGCTTGTTGATATGCTTGTAGTTGTGCTGCTTGTTTTTGTGCAAGAAGTTGTGCTTGTGCTTGATATTGGGTGTGTGCTTGAGCTTGGGCTTGAGCTTGTGCCGCTTGTTGCAATAGAATTTGGGATTGGGTAGCTTTTTGTGTTTGTAATGCAGCTTGGGCTACTTGAGCAGCTTGTGCGGCTTGAGTGGCTTGTTGTTGTTGTTGCAATAAAGCTTGGGCTTGTGCAGCATGTTGCACTTGTAATGTTGCCTGGGCTGCTTGGAGCTTGAGCGGCTTGCTGAGCAGCTAGTTGCACGGATTTTTGTTTTTGCACTTGTAGGAATCCCCTTTGAAAAGTAGCTTCCTGAGCTGCTTTCAATGCCATGTTGTATTGGCTTGATATGCTAGAAGTTGGTGGTGGTGGGGGTGGTGGTAGACTTGGAATGGCGTTTGTGGTGGTGGTGAGCGGTGATGTCGTGTTGATGATTTGAGTGGTGGATGGTGTTGTTGATGTGATTGGTCCTTGAGAGACCATGCTTTGACATGTTAGGGGGTGGTTGATGATGTCATGATTTTTTGTGTAGTTGTCATTTGTTGTTGTAATATCGATGACAAGTTTTGAGAGTTTGGCGTGATTTTTTGATTGATATTCAGGATGTTGGTTTGATTGATATTTGGTAAAGGTGGAAGCCCCAAGCTAAGTAGAGGTGTGGATAATGGTGGTAATGGTGGAAGAGGTGAAAATGTGATGGGTGTGAGTTCTTGAGAGAATTTTGTGGTGTTGAAAATGCCGCTAGGTCCGAACATGTGACCTTCCTCTTGCAAATTTGTGAGGAGAGAAGTTTGAGGTGTTGCATGGAAGGATGATGATGTTGGATCATTATGGAAAGTGAGAGGAACATACTTATGTAATGGATTTTTGGGTATTTTTTGTTCCAATATGGTATTTGCATCCAAGTCTTGATTGTTAACAAGGGGGTGTGTTTGAATAGCATTAAGAAATGCATTTCCCTTATTGACATTGGGTTGGGTTGGAGAAAAAGATGTTGTGATTTGTGAGATGTTTTGAGTGATGTTTTGGGATGGGAGTGTAGATGAGATGGGGATGGTGGATGAGATTGGAGGTAAAGATGTCTCCACTATAGTACTCACATCGAAATCAGAAGGTAATTTGGCCCCTTGCTTTGCTAGCTCAAGCATGTATAGTGAAGGGTTAACTCTCAACATGATGTTGATGATTTTATGGTTTTCCAGATTTTGGAGCATTTCAGTTATTTCTTCATGCGATATCCCAAGGGTAAGATCTTCTCCTTGGTTTTCCTCTTGTGTGTTTTGTGATGATGAGATAGTCAAAGGATTGCTTGATTCGACTGGATTCATTTCAATGTTTGTTTGCCTTAGGTCACTTGAAGCGGGTGTTTCTTTGTCGGCTTCCATGTTCTTCTTGTATTGAGATCTAGTTTGAACCATAAAACAAGGATCAATTTTCAAGGATAGGGGAGATGAATCTCTTAATTCTTTGGATTGATCTTTACTTTATGCACAAAAGAGAAAATTTTAGGATATCTTGAGGATTGAAAGATGATATGGCGATGATGCAAGAGATGGATGATATGGATGTTTTGATCTTTTGATAAATCTTGAGGGGAATGCTAGACTTTTAGGACTCTTGGATATGTTTCAGATTTTGATTTTCGATTTTCCCTTGGGATTTCCCTTGATTGATTGATTTTGGTTTGCTTTGATTTGAACAAATAGACCCTAAGATGTTGGATGATTATCTAAGGGGTAGATTTTCTCAAAGGATGATATTTTGAATATGTGTAGGGAGAAGGATGCATCTACCAACACCTATTCAAACAAGATGATAATTTAACCAAGCATATGAAGAAGGATGCATCTACATATACTTAGCTAAATAAGATGGTTTTATAACTTTGACTAAGCATATGCAAAAGGATGCATCTACACATACTTAGCCAAAGATGTTTTGATAGATATTTCAAGGATTTTGTCTCAAGGATTTGATAATTTTGATTTTTGCCAAGAAGCCTAGCATGAAGGATAATTTCAAGATTTCTCAAAAGGTGATGGTGAAATGATTTTTGTTTTGATGTTTGAAGGATGGGTGAAAAGAGATTTTTATTTCTTTTGATCTTAAGATGAACCTAAAAAAGACACTTTTTTTACCTAAAACATCGGTATTGAAGAACATGCAATGCTTCTATAGACCTTTATAACCAAGAATTGATTCAATTTGAGCATACATTTCCATATTTTGAACCAATGAATTTTGTTTTGGGATTTTGATTTTCTTGGAAATTGTGAGGTTTCAACACATATGAGAGTTCATTTTGTTTATCTTTGCTTAGTGACTTTATTTTACCACAAACACTTCTTCGATTAGGTTTTCCAAATTAGATGTCCAATGTCTTAATTTCTTCAAATCCCACAAAGTATGTTATGTGGAAATTTGATGAATTCAAGGCAAGGGTTACCTATTGTTTAACTTTAGTAGACAAATTGAGATGTAATCCAATGTGTTTAGAAACCTCTAAGGATGTGAATCCCAAGGGCAACCAATAACACATGAATTGAGTCAATTGTATTTGTCTCCTAAAGGGTTTGAAATTTTGATGATGATGTTGAAGTGTTTGTTTCCAAGATGTTTTCGAACAAGAAAAGAATTTTGCAACCAAGAATAAGTACAACCCTATGGATATGGAAGACAATATTTGTTGGATTCCCACTTGGAAAAGTCCAGCTACGCTTATCTTTAGTGAATGGTTAGATGCTTGACCCCACTGGCTCCCCTCCACAGCTCATTAACATCATTCAGAGTAGCCAAGCATCAACACCCATGAAAATCCCATGGCATGCTTTCCATTTCTACTAAAAGACCGTAAAAGTGTGGGGTGGCTTTAGAATGACCGTTCTTGCATCAACAAATAGATCAAGGATTTTGGAAATTCTGAAACATGAGTTTTAATTAGGACTTTTTGTTCGTGGAGATTGACCCATACGGCAAGAGTCCCTTTTCAAATCCATCTTGTCAGAGCCAACCAGGTGATATTGGCATTTACTCCAATACCCACATTTATATCCCAGTTGGAAATACTCTTTGCTTTAGAGTGTTACCGGCTGAGTCATTCCCTTGGGTGATTACCTTTTCCCCAAGGAAGGCCCTCTAAGATAAACAAAAGCAAGTAAAAACAATATTCGTAACTCGATCAATATTTGTTTGCAACACAAAGAAAGAGAATATACGCAATAATTCTCTACTCACACTCGCACAAGATTTTGATCAATTTTAAACCCAAAATGAAGTGTGGAGGTGATTGTTTTATCTCAACCTAAAATCACAAAAACGGCCTTTTGATTCTCAAGATCGCTAAAAAGCTTGAGAGAAACGCATAGGTCATTTTTCAATGAAGTTAGTTCAAGTAAGCCATCACAAAGACAAAGTTGCACTTGTTCATTTTAAATCCACAAAGCAATTATGAGTTCTTTTTAAAGCACCAAAGGACAAATGAGAGTTGTTTTGTTCAATTGTTAACCAAAAAACAAACTCTAGTAAGTTGTAGTCCTAATGTTCGTTTTAAGTCTTTGCAAAAAAATTGAAAAGATTCTTTTTAAAGCCCAAACGAAATTAGTGTCCTAAGCAAATAGGAATAACAGTTTCCTAAGAGTGTTAAACAAACACAAAAGTGTTTAAAAACACTTTGATTTTGTAAGATACCATCATCATGCTTCATTTTCTTTCGTTTTAATTGATCCAACCTACAAGAGAGAAAATCAGTCAAATTCTGCAAACACAGAGGTTAAAAAAGTAGAAAACAGAAGATAAACTCATCACTTGACAAAAAGCACGTGTTTAAAATAAAATTTCAACTTTTTACTCCCTGCCAACGGCGCAACCCATGACTGCGTCGCAATTTCATTTCATCGATAGTGTTGTACATCGTCAATTACCAGTCAACGGTGCTCTGTGTCTAGACCAGTGAGCTCAAATGCGTTGCCCTTTTGCTCAACATCATTGTTTGATATTTTTGAAAAATCCCACGGGTCAAATTGGTCAATCGGCGCAGTTTGAAATTCAAATTCTTGGGTGGGAAGACTTCAGCATCACATTTTGGGTTTCCAGCGGTGCTATATGGCTATGTTGGAAAGCTAGCAGTGCTAAACAAATGACGTTGAGCTTCCAGCATTGGAATTTTCATGTGCATAAACAAAAATGCAGAATTTTTAGGAAAAAATGATTAAAAATGAGATTATGCCCTGTAACGCCCCATCGTGCGAACCCCAAAGGACAATAAAACAATAATTACTGCACAATTTTTTTTTTAAAGTAAACATAACATACATGTAATACACATTAAGTCATGACATGAATTTCATTTAAGTAGATTCACTAACACATCCCTTGTACACAAGGAGTCATTATGACATAGATCCACAGCGACAATAAAGAATAAAAGCCAAAGATATAATCCATAACAAAGTAAACATTAACAAATGTAACACATACATGATAAATCATTGATAAGAAACCATCTGTGTACGTAAATGCAACATATACATGATTAACTCAACACATTGAATAACAACTACCATGGCCAATATCCACACAAGGTTTAACGTTACATTACAGTACAATGTTCAAGAGGTACAATGATACAAAAGTGTTTCCAATCATGAACGGAAACCATACAACAAGATAACATGATACGAATGAACAAAGGAATACATAGTATCATAACTGGCTCCAAAACGGATACAACTCTGGGGTCGCCGCAACAGCACCAATCCGCACCTCTCGATCCTCTACTGGGGACCCAATGGGGTTCTTAGCACATTCCACCCGACCGTGTGGGTTCAAAGACCCACCCCCCGTGCTAAGAAGCTGACAAGAAGGAGTCCTCAACCAAGAACATCCAAACACGGAACCACAAAACTCAACATCATACAAAAGTATCATAAAACTCAAGGATTACAATGACATAATCAAAAACATTCATGAGTCAACATAATATCTTAAAGTCATAAATCTCATCACATAAATCAAAGCAATGACCAGTAAACAAGTAACCAAAGGATAATCATGAAACACTTACAAATCAAACTGAATTAATAAACATAATACAATTCCAAATTGCAATTAAACAATACAATAACATCCTATCACAGTACCATAAGAGTAAAAGGTCATAAGTCAAATATCAATGAGATCATACAAGACCACAAAGTACACCAAAGATGTATCAAGGCAATACTCCATAAATCAATATAAGTCCATTCAACCACAATCTAAACCAATTCCCATAACATACTTCCAGAGGAACACAATAAAGTAAAACACCTGGGCAACTAGGGGAGAGTGTCATCGCATAGTCCTACATGGGCTATCTTGTGCTCTTCCTCCCAACTGGAGGCATCGGTCCCATCTATGGCTATCCTATGCCCTTCCTCCCAACTGGAGGTGTCGGTCCATAGGGTGACTCATGCAGAGCCGTAAACCTCTCGTGAAGACGAGGTCACGACCTTGCCGACCACGGCCTTCTCAGCCTTCCATTAGTCTGCGGAAGCACTAATGAAGACGAGGCATCCATTTTTAAATATTATAATGATATTACTACCCAACCCTCCTAAGTTAATTATTAGGTTTTCACTTGATTACTAACTCACTCGTGGGTTATCCTGTGCCCTTCCCCTTAAACGAGGCGCCGGCCCCCACGAGGAGCCACTCTCCCTAGAGACCCAACAACATCAAACCAAAAAACCAAGGGTTGTACAACATAACAAGAACATTAGATCACAACAGAAAAACATGCGAGGCATTACCCATCTCACTAACAAGTACAAAACCAGAGTCTCACAAAGTTTCGTACAACCCTTTCAAAATAATGAAACCAAAACACTTGCCACATCAAGGGCACATAAAGAGAGAACATCAACTATCAATCATCTCAAGCCTCTAGAAGCCAAAAAGAATGACAACCCACATACGAGGGTAAAATGAAGCAACAAGAGTATTTCCCCAATAATTCCAACACAAGGATAAAATCTCTCTCAAATATGAGATTAACTCCGAAAAGCCACACAAAGAAAGTTTCATCAAACCCCATCCACAAATCAATCAACTCTAAATACAATCCACATATCAACAATGGTGTCACCTCAAAAAGGGATACACAAAAGAAAATCAGCCTTTAATTCAATAATAATCACTCAATATCCAAAAGCCACCAATTAGGCATTCCACGGGAGACCTCAATTTTCTCCTCACAAGAAACCCTTAGAGTGGTACGTAAATCACCTTCATAAAATCAGCAACATGGCAACAACAATTATCTATTCACCTTATCAATCTGAACAAAATCAATCTTCTCAACAAACAAGCCAATTACAATCTCAAAGTTCTAAATAACTATCCATATAAGAACCTCATTTATTAGAAACTCAATTGCCAGAAAGTTATCCCCTAACTGAAAATCCAAGTAAAATAATTAAGAATGAAATCTCAATTCAAGAACAATTTATTTCGTTTATGCAAATTTATCAAAACTACCAAAATGGAGTCAAATAGAGTTTACTACAATACTTAACCATGACTAAAGATGATGATTAATTCTAACATACACAATTCCTCAATTAAAGAGTTAATACAACCACCAATTGTAAGATTGCCAAATGCAACCATATAACTAAACTCTCTAATGATCCCAAAGGATCAATATACTATTTCCCTTCTAAACATTACTCCCTTGATTAATCAATTTATCGTAACCACAAGATTAAATAACTAACAAAATGCAACTTATGTTCCAACCACAAATACTTTTTCAAGACTACTATTTTAATATGACAACTACCAAGTGTAAACTCCTTAATAAAGTATTGGACTAATATAATACAAACATTCATAGATAAATTTAACCACTAATAATAAAAAAAAACATTCTATTTATCTTATCCAAAATAAACTCATTTAATTGAAAAGAGCCTAAAGCTATCCAAATATATATTTATACATAAAAATTTCTCCTTTAATTACCATTCAAGTATCCATTTAAGGTACTCTCAAAAACACTCATGATAAAGAGGATATGATTGATGTTCAAACATAGGACTCAACATTGGAGCACAAACATCACCTATTTACATCGTATAAAGGAGACTTAACAATTAAGTTATCCTCAATATGAAACTACTACAATAATTAAAGAGCTATAAAGAGTAATCCCTAGCCAAGCAACTTCCATAACATTTATATAATATATAAATATGTTTGGCCACATGTCCTATCTTCACTTTCCTATGATTTAAATTCAATACTCTATTTCTACTCAATACGTGCAAGCATCTATAGATATTTATATTCACATTTGTGGTAATTGAAAACATTTCCACACGATAAAGATTGATATGATAGTATTCTTAAGATTCATGTATTGAAGTGATATGGACTATAATTGTATTATGATATTTGACCCAAAAGGATGATATTATGGATATTACATATCTGTTCGAAAATATTATTCATAAATTTTATGGAGAATTTTAAAAAAAAAAATAGTATAGGGAAGAGGGTAAATGAATGGACAAAATTTAAAATCCAAGAGAAGAAAATACCGTATCACTTTTGGAGGATTATATGAATGGATAATGGAAGACAAAAAAAACCAGCGAATATGGAAATAGTCATTCAAATGAAAGAGAGAGAGAGAGCACGAGGCAGATGAAGAAGAGACGGCGCGGTTGAGAGAAGAGGATACTCAAATGCTAACCAGTGTGCTAAACTCTACAAGAAAACTTGAAATCAAAAGAGAGTTTATTTCACCATATAAGTTCCAAGGGCATGATCTAACATCATGAAGTTTGCGCAAACTTGAAAAGCTACTTGCACGGTAGTTGTCTGTTAACAAGAGAGTTGCACGACATATATTTTCATAATTAAAGATGCAGCGATGACGTGCATCGCCGCCAAAGGAACTATTTACAAAATATTACTGTTATGATTTAGGGAGAAGAAAAATATGTTTTAGAGAATGGACATGACACAGGGATAACAAACATAAAACATCGAATAACAGTGGCATCTTGGAGTGTCGTAATCTGCACAAAATGGATTTTGCAAGGAAGCTCTCAAAATCTTTGAATTAATGAAGAGCTCCAAAACACATCCTATCATTGTAAGCTTTGCTAGTGTCCTGGGCGCATGCAGTCATGTTGGTTTAGCGACTGAGGGGTGTGTAGCTCCACACATCATTAACCTTAGTTGCATTACATATATAGTTGATCACCTGGTGTGCGTGGTTGAGGTTCATGCCTGTGCTCGCTATCTTGGGGACGCTCTAACCCAGTAATTATAATCATTTCCCCACCACAGAATTACAATAATAAATGGTATAAAAAGGGACATAGTGCTACGCAGGATGAAGAAGTCTCAATTTAAAGGCTCACAATGATTCATGAGATGCCTTATGATTTGTGAAAGGGAGAAACATAGACGATGCATGAGTGAAGGCTGAACATGAAATAGATTTGTATCCATCCCCTAAAACTATTGGAGTACCCATGCATAAAGTGAGTTTTAATATCAGTGAGAGAGAGATAATTGAACTACTTCTACTAGAAACTAATGAAGAAAACATGGAAATCTGTATAGTAATTCATTAATGTGTTTATCGTTGCCTTTCACAAGCAGTGGTAATCGTAAAATTGAAATATTAAGGGATTACATAACAAAAGTGCATTATAGGCTAGACGATTTAGATTGGAAGCACGACAAGGGACTTACCTCAATATTTGAGCAACACAAGGGTCTCTCTCTCAATCTTGCTTGCAAGAGATGAAGGTATTCCTCCAATCTTTTCCTCGCGGAGTCTTTTCTAACCACCTTCCCACCATCCATCCACTGTCTCCCTCTTTGCACAGCTGCCATGAATATTTCCAGTGTGGAATCCCCCCCCAAAAAAAACATAAGAGGCTACCCCTTCTAAAAGCTAAATATAGTTATTATTTATTTTGCATATTCTACAGTTCTCTTCGACTTCCAAATGCTCTATAGGTGTAGTTTCTTCCAACAAGTTTCAGTTACGAAGAGGCTTAATTAAGAACTACATTTATGCTGAGCAATTACAAAACTTTTCATGCGAAATTCTATAATTAGATCTTTATGTGAAATTGACATAATATTGCATTTAATTTTGTTTATTATACTATTATTCATTACTTCCACAATCATTTAATTTAATTTAATTTTTATTTTATTTTATTATAATATTCAAGTTTGATTTATTTAATTCATTTTAAACATTAATAATATTTTATTTGACAAAACACAGAATTATTATAACTTTTATTTTATTTAATACCACAAAACACAAACCGAATAAATTGAATCAATTCAAATCATGCCAATCAATACTAACTTTACAAGCGAGTCAGAGGCAACACAAGGACATCACAGACGGAGGGGCACTACATGCCCTCCCTCTAGCACCAAATGTGTGAACCCCAATCCCAATACCTGCAACACAATAAGAATAAACACATTAGATTAGAGAATGCAAGCAAGAACAAGGATTCCCCATGAAATCCATTCACCAAGTTCAAATTAGGAAAATAAATAATGAAGAACACAATAAAAACAACAAAATAGAGATTGAATCCTAATTAAACTAACAAACTCATGATCCCATGGGGGAATTGGTGCCAATTTGATGTGAAAATTGGTCCTTTCCTAATTCCTATGATGCAAGATTGATGTATGTTGATGAATGTTGATGAGTGATCCACTTTGTTGATGCTTGATGAGTGCTCCAATGGAAAAACCTGCATAACCTAGCTATGATTCAATGATATTGAATGGAAATGGCTAAATATTTGAGCATAATAACTTTGCATAATTTGTGGATGATAAAATGAGGAATGAAGCCTCTTATTTATAGATGAGATTGATGGATGAATGTCCAAAATTGAGCAATGTGGGACTAACATTCAACCAATGGCAATATGCCACTTGTCAACCTATGAGTGGATGGAGGATGTGCAAGTTTTGAGGATTGTGCCAATAAATGCCTATTTTTGAATTTTGAATTTTGTTGAAATGACATGCAAGAGGGAAGGAAGAATGCATTAAATGCCACTTGGCTCAAGGCAAAGGACATGTAAGATAGATTAAATGCCTTGTTGAATGTACATGTTGACCAACTTGGATTTTTGAATTCAAACTTGGAGAATATTTCAAAAGGATGCCTTGTTGAGGAAAATAGGGATTTAATAAATCAATTAAATCTATTTTCATGTGCAAGTGGTAAATGCTAGAGGATGGGACATGATAAGAGATTTAATTAATTAAAGTTAATTAATTTAATGAGAGATTAGTTGATGTGACAAATTTGACTTAAATTTGTGGATTTATTTAAATCAAATATGAGAGGAATGTCATAAGAGATTAATTAAATAAAGATTTTGATTTATTTAATTAAAAGAGATGATGTTAGATTAAATTAAATAAGGTTTTAATTTATTTAATTTAATAGATAGACTTTAGAGATTTAATTAAATAAAATTAATTATTTAATTAAATAGGGATAATTAGATCAGATTGATTGATTTAATTAACAAAAGAGAGAGACTTAATTAGATAAAATGGTTTATTTAATTAAGAGAGGAATCTTGATGAATTTAATCAAATAAGGGGATTTGATTAAATGGTTAGACCGAAGGATGATTCAAGATGGAACGATGTTAGTAATCGGGATCAGATGCACAATGTCAATCGGTACATTTTACGTGTCTACACACTTAAACATGATCTATGTGTGTTGACTAGAAATATTTAAATGAACACATAATTCAACACATCAAAAATTTAACCGAAAAACCATGAATTCTAAAAATATTTAAATGAACACATAATTCAATTAAATTTCTTAAGTTTTTATATTTCAAACTAGACTTTATAAATATATTTGAAATTCGATAAAAAATTTACTATTGGTAGGTGGCTTAAGACATCATAATAGGATAAATCAAAATTTCTTATAATTACACAAGTAACAAAAGTGACAATCAAGAACACCTACAATAGTAAAACCTTAGTATCTAAGTGAATCAAACACTTATAATTTAAAGAAACATGACCAAAAAGAGTCTAAATATAGGTTTAATCTTCTCCAAGTCTTGAATGCATGTTAGATGTCTTACTAAGAGGACTTGTTGTTCTTGGTGATCAATTGATTAAAGTTTGAGTTCATATAGGTGGGAGTGTGTTTAGTATGAATATTGAATAATATAGTCATGTAGAGACATCTACATTGATTGAATATATCCATGACTAACTATAGTATTTTAAGTATTTCATGTCTTCATATCTCTTAAGCCAAATGTCTTATATATTAATTATGTTAATGGATCATTTTTTATTATAGCACTATAAAATCATTGAAAAGACTCTATAGTGATGTTTTCCTTAATAGAACTATTTTTTTGGATAAAGATGGATATTTGAAGTCATTTATTTTGATGTACAATTTATTTTCTCTTTTTAATTTGACACATATGCATGTCTAGTCAATTTATTTTCCAAATAATATTGGCATCATTAAATCATCTATAAGTTTTCAAAATGTATTATCTTTCATACATCCTCTCTTAGAATTTTCATTAGAGGCCATCACATGATTTTTCTATAGTAAAACATATGGACCATCCTTTGTACATACATATTTTTGGTATGTGAAGGTGTCTGGCATATATGAAGATTTGCAACAACAACAAAAGAAAAGCTTGATATGTAACCATGAATGTAAGACCTTTGTGATCAATATATTTAATGTCAATTTTATTACTCTTTCAATCATGTTGGCCCTTGTGATTCACATGGATTATATATTTAAGATCATTTTATATATTTAAATGTATAGTTACAAGTTTTTACATTTTGGTGAAATCAACACATGAAGTGAATTACATTAGATTTATTAATACTTCAAATTAATTTACTAGTTTCACTTGTTTAGTTACTGTAATGTCATAAAATTGTACCCCATGCAATTTGACATACATTCTTGTATCAACTTTATTGTCCACTCCCTTAGCACTTGTGTAGGCTCATTTTAGCCCTTGCATTAGCCTTTTTCCCCTCTCAGGATACTCGGGACCCCTTTTCATCAACTACCTTTGCACATCAGAAGTGTGTTGAACCTTGTGCTTTTTTTGTTCTCATTTTTTTGTAGCATGATTTTTTGGACACTAGTGTGCCATGTGGACATTTGCATGTCGTGCTAGCATATTGCGACATTCTGATGTTCAAATAGCTATTTTTGAGTGCCTTTCCACTTGTCAGCTACTTTTTTCGGTGGTAACAGCCTGGGATGCCTTGTAATAGCTTAGGAACCTTCTTTTCCCTCTTATTCTATCTTTAAAAGTGGTCTTTTCAATCTATTTGGTCTTCTTGGGTTCTATCTTGAACTCTTTTATCCTTTCTTGGACATTCTTTCTCTCTTTTCTCACTCTCTTAAGCTTGTACAACTTTCTACAATACTCTCAAGCTCTCTTGGCAACACTCTTTGCAACTCTCTTGGCTCTCATAGCTCTCTATCTCTTTGGCTTCCTCAAGCCTCGTAGGTGATATCTATCTACTTGTCTTATGTCTTTGAGCATCTTGGGATTCCTCACATCCCTTGTCTATGTACTTCATCATTGTGCCCATTATCTTGGCTATTTTCTTTCTTATCTATCTATCTATCTATCTACCTATCTAGCTCTCTATGGAGGTAGGAACACCGAAACAGGTGTTTGACTACAACAAGCCCCTAAACAACCCCAATAATTTTCCTTGATCTTATGTGCACAGGTATCGAAGATATTTATTTGCTAGAGGCTTCATTACTTTGATTGCTGTAAGCATTCTCTTTCTCTCCTCTCACTTTATCATTTACGTTTTACTTAGTTTAATTTATTTTACTCTATTATTTTTTAGCATTCTAGAAGTTCTTAGTAATCATATTGTTAGTAGTCGCTTTGTTGTTTTCTATGACATTCTCAATTTTCAATTTGTACGAGATGTTAGCATGCATCGGGGATCCCAGCATGCCACACTGATGTTTGTATGCTACACTATTGTCCTTGGTCAAAAACTTGCTAGTTTGTCTGGAAGACATCTGTGACCTACTCATTTTGATTCTAAAACTCTCGCTCTATTCCTTGAGGTAGTTTGAGGTAGTTTAGGGCAGTTCATTCCTTGGGACTCTCTTGAGAATAAAGAGACTCATGAGCAACGAATCCCCCTTCTCTACAGTTACATTTCTAAGTTACAATAAATGTATTGCATACACATGCACAAGAACTATAGATAGAGAAATACATTCTAGATCACTTGTAAATAGTTATTTTAAATTTAAATTGAATGTACATCCAATATTTATATTCTTTATAGCTATTAAAGCAATAACCTCATTGCTCCTTTAGGTACATTATGGAAAATGCATTGATTCCACCTCAGGAACTATTTTCACAGACTAATAGTGAGATTGACAGATTGAGAGCTTCTCTAATTGATGGTACCAATACAAGAATATATAAGGACACTTACAAGTCCATATTATAAATCCTAGAGAAATTTAAGATAAAATTCAAGACACAAGTGAATATTCCCCTAATGTCATAGTTGTTATTCTTTCCCACATGCGGGAAGAAGTTTGTGGTGATATTTCCCTTTCTCATATTTAGGGTTTGATGACCAAAGAAACCATTAAAACCCAATGTTTTCCATACTATCAGGATAAACCTAATGTGAAGGCATACTAGGTTACCAAACGTGTCGATGGTGTTATGGCCACTTTGATCTACCCTTGGTTTCTTACAACCTTTGGTCATTATCCAAATAATGACTAAACTCCCTTATATTTTTCACAACAATTGTATGTTGAGGTTCATTTGGGCCTTAAAGTCAACTATTGTGACCTTCTAGGATATCTTGGTCAAGGGCATGGTAGAGTTGTCGATAGGGACCCTTATCGTCGAGCATATCAGGCGGCCCTAGTGTATAAGGCATTGTTTGGTGAGAGGTCTCCTGTTATCTCCCCAACCCTGGCCCCCTCAATAGATCAGGTTGTCATTGCTTCCCAAATGGAAGCAATTGACAGTGTCAAAAATATTGTAATTGTTTCCACTAGGATAGCTAGTGATCATGTGGGTTAGTATTTGATTTCAAGACATCCACGATCCAGACCTTCATTTACAACATAATATAGCAGCATTGATTGTGATCCTTATGCTATGGCAGGCATCCCTACACCCGCACAACTAGATGTTCTTATAGGAGATATGGTACAAAGTACTTTGCATTGTTTGGCTAAGGACCTCTTGGAGGCATATTCCTTCATCACATCAGATCTTGGGATCTACGTAGACCAAGTTAAAGGTCATCTCGGTACATATTTTCATTCACATATAGGATCCCATCATTCTCATCACCTTGGGCCCAACACCAGTGCACATCAAGATCCACCTACAAATCATTTGGTTGTTGCACAGGCTATTGATACTTTAGTTGACCTAGAGAGGATGCACTCTATAGTTTTTGTGGAGATGTTGATGCATCTGAATTTATCATCAATTCCATCTCAACTGGTTAGTCCCCTTCACTCATCATTACTATGACATGTGAGGTCTTAGACGGATGTAGATCATGACACAACTCAAATAGTTCATTTGGATGATTTAGTGGAGGCGGCAATTGCAGAGGGCTCATATCCTATGTCACCTTATATACAGGTACATGTGTATCTATATGTATGTGTGCATGTGCATGTTCATTTCATTTTTTAAAATTTATTTAAATTTTGTTTTTAATTAAATGATATATATATTGTAGATGGAGATACCTCATGTTACTCCTAGCCTAAGGTCAGATCATATACATCGACATGATCTAGTTGATGATACTATTTCCAATGGACATGTGCATTTTAAATTTTTATATGTATATGTGTACATACATGTATATATCTATAGATATTTATACATGTAAATTCTTAAATAACTATATATAAAATTTATTTAACACATTATGTACAATTTTATCTCAAAGGCTTGACACATCCATCAGATCAAGATTCTCATTTTGAGGGTCACTCGACTAGGATTCGACATGATGATTAGGCTGCCACCTAGAGGTCCATTTGCATGGACATTTCTAGATATTTACATATATATAAACATTTACATTTATGTGTTTTTGATACATTATGGTACATTTGATGATCTCTAGATATGTATTTTTCCTTAGACTTGATTACATATATATTTTTTCAATTTGATACATGTACATGTGTGTTTATATATGGCTCAGATCATATACATGTTTTTTCCATGTTTGGCATGATAGTTCATATTTTTCCAGGTGATGATTTATGTTTAATATATTTACATGTGCATTTACACCAAGACTTGATTACATGCATTTTCTTATGATATACATACATGTGTTAGAGCTTAAATATCTATGTATGTACATGTTTGCTTATGTTTATGTTTATGTTTATGTTCATCTACATGTACATGTTTGTGTTTATACATTATATCTAGATTTAGAGAACTCATGAGTAAATGATTTATATATGTTAAACATGTTAGATGTACATTAATTTTATGGGTATATGTTATGTTATATATACACATGTGCATGTTTCAAGTTAATTTAAATATGAACTTAAATATACGTACAACTTTCAAAAATTGTTATGATTACATGGTTCAAGTGTATGTTTTAGATCAAGTAAAGAACTTGGACATACATATATATGTATGTTTATTTAATAAAAATTATATATAAATTATGAATTTTTCATTTAAATTTATATATCATGTGTACATGTCTTATTGTTGAATATAATGGTGACATAACCTAGGATACAACTTCTCTATAATCTACAAAGAATCAATCTATCCTTCTCTTCCTCTTCTCAAGTGTTGAAATCTTAATTAGTGGTAAGTTTATGATATAGGAAGGATCTCATAGGCTAATTTCATTCTAATGGAGTTATTTATATATCAATAAGTTGTTATGAATTAGGCCTTTTTTGGTAGTGCAATTTTTGAAGTAATATTGGTGTATAAAATACATAAAAGGTTCTTACATTATTACCTCAAGGTAGGAAATCCTATCTTGGAATATGTATGGCAACTAATATGAGGCAAAAATTGATCCACACATCTTGATGATAATGTATATTTCAAATAAAATCCAACCTACCAAATTGTTTCTTATGCTTTCTAATGGAGTTATTTATATATCAAGAAGTTGTTATGAATTAGGCCTTTTTTGGAAATGCAATTTTTGAAGTAATATTGGTGTATAGAATACATAAAAGGTTCTTACATTATTACCTCAAGGTATGAAATCCTATCTTGGAATATGTATGGCAACTAATATGAGGCAAAAATTGATCCACACATCTTGATGATAGTGTATGTTTCAAATAAAGACCAACCTACCAAATTGTTTCTTATTATATCACTTAGATAAAATTAGAGAGGTATAATAAAATTTTAACCTAATTAGAGACCTTAACTCTCAAGAAATCCAATTTTATCTTTAGATTTTATACAAAAAAGATGTCAAATATATTGTAAGAAGAGTTAGAAATATATGTTTCTATGTGAATGAATCATATATTTATTATCTTAACCTCATTTATTGGATATTTAAGTAATGTTTTTCACACTTAGTCTCTTGTCCCACTCCTTATTCAAAGTAAAAAATATATAGCATAGAATGAAGCTATTCCTAAATAGTTTCATTATGTTCAACCTTCTAGATTTTATAATTTCCTCATGCAAGTGCCTATTGGAGCTTTCCCTAGTTAAACAAGGTATTGGCACAGGGGCTTTAATTGTCATTGCAAAATGCCAATATACCTTGAATAATTCAACCACCAATATCCACTCTCATAATTTTTCATAATCCCTAATATACCCCATGAAAGTACTACTTAAAAGTCCTAACTCTAAAGGTTCTATTTAATTTCTATAAAGGATAGGAATCATCTTTTCACCTTTAGTATTTACCTATAATATGAGAACTTAATGCCTACACACAAATAGTCATATTTTTATATTCAAGTTTCAATTGTTGTAGGTTCAACACTTGTTTACAAAGCATGATCTCAAAATATACACTATGTATAAAATTAATGATCATGAATCAATTTATAATATTTTCTATCTAGATAATCCTAAAGTCACAAGGAAATTAAATATGTAACATTGTAATCATCAAAACATGAGATATGGTTAAAAATTATATGGATATATAGATACAAGTGCAATGTAAATTCATATCTCCTATTAAGTGTTTCTAGGTAAAGTAGACTCTATACACTAATTAAATAGTACAACATCCTTAAAACTGTACCACATTAAATAGTACTTCATCCTTTAAAAAAGTGCCACAAATTTAAATACAAAAGTACTTTGAATTTAATAGTACTTCAATGTGGACCCTTAAAAGTGTCACATTAAATATAATTTAGTGTCACAAGTTATTTAGTAAGTTTCATCCTTAAACTCCAAATTTAGCTCAAATATTTAAATAAACATGTACACAGTTCACTTCTAAGTTTGGATCCTAAGAACATCTATAAATTTTAACTTACACCAATGTGTTTCAATCACTAATTTGTGTCCAACCAAATTTAAAATAATTATCATCAACATATTATAAGTAACTAAAATAATGGAGTTCAAACAATACTATAAGTTCTCACTTGAACATATGTGTACATGTACTTGAACTTGATAATCATGGATATATCTAACTCAAACAACTGGTTCAGCCCACTCTTTAATAACATGTAATATTTTATGATGATCATCAATATCTAGTCTCCATTTTTTTGTCCACGTGCATGTGGAACTACATGAAGATATAGGTAAGTAGCAATTACTAGGTGACTATATTGATATACCTTGTTCTTAGGTTGATATTCAATAAAATGAATCCCATGTTGAACAATCTTGACTTGTTTGAGATATATCCCTCACACTACAACTAAACCTGCATGGTAAACAACATGAACCCAAGGTAAGACGTGCATGTAACATTTTCACTCAACCTGTCTGTATAATATATTTAATGTAAGGTAATGTACATGTATATGTATATATAAATTTAAATTTTCACCTACGAGAAACAATATCTCATCGCTTGTTTCAAGTTTTGTTAGCTTCTTTATCTCTTCTATGCAACACATTAAATAATAACTAACAAATTCTATGTTTCCAAGCTCTGTTATGACTACAAAAACATCTCTTATACACCAAATTTACATGGAAAAATTGTAAAAAAATTAGAACTATCTAGACTAAAGATCTCATTAAATTTAACTCATCTCTAAGTACTAAACTTTAAAAATAATTACATCATAAATTTACATTAAATTTATATCAAGTACACATGTACCTTTTCTAACCAATCCTGAAATGTGATCATAATAAATTAAAATTAAAGGAATTTTTTCAAATATTTCATTATCATCTTTGTTGTATGTGTCGAAAACGACTAGTGGCACCAAATTTCATTCACTAACATATCCACGTTGTTGCTTGCTGCATGCCTCAAAGTTTTCCAAAATGTACTTAGTGTGGAAACAAGAGTGATCCCTCGTGTAGATTTCCATCCATGGCGATGATATGTACTCATGAAATAATGCAAAGATATTTTTTCTACCCTCTTGTATCCATGCATTGATCTTCATCCACACCTAGATACATAAAAATAAAATTATTTGAACAAACACATATATATATATATAATTTAAAGGTTGAAATTTTCAAATGTAATTTATACATACCTAATATCTCCCAAAACACTCTATGTGGAATGTATCAATTTATTCTTGAAGATGTGTTGACCTCATTTGATGCAAAGTGTTTCTTACGTCATTCAGCAACATCATGTGCATCATCTATAAGATCTCCTGAATAACTTATTTGATGCTTTCTTTGAGCACGTTTGATGCAAGCTCAGGCATCATCATGCTCACCCTTTCAATGCCCACTCTCAAAGAAACTTCAAACATGTGGTATTTTTTTAATTTTGATGATATCTACATAATGCATAAAATGTTCATGATGATTTGAATTGTGTCACACATCCATCTGACCATACAAAATTCTTTTCAATTCTTACACCCTTGCTTGCCAAATTCTCAAAAAAAAATTGTAAAGAAATGTTGTACAAAAAGTGTGACATGCTCTTTATCATCACTAATATAAAAGTGATATTCTTTCTTAATGACTCATTCATCATATGTACTGTCAACACCATCCAAATCCAATAATGCATGTCGATAACACACATGCACCATAATAGTGATTTGCTTTGAAAATTAATAATCTGATTAAATCTCTTTTTGATGTACAAAAGAGTAATTTTCTACAAAGTCGACTACTGATAGAGCTATTCCAGGTGGGAAAGTATCTCTTAATGTTTGAATTTTTTGTTCTTGCCACTTAGCAAAAAAGGTATGGTGTATGTATGATTGTATCAATTTTCAAAAAAAATCCATAAATATTCCAATAGGTATCTCCTCTTCTACATAGTTTAACCTTGCAGATTCTTTCCCAAAAAATGTTTGAAACTTTACGTACTTGTAACTCTTACAGTTTACTATCTTTCATTTCTCAAAGGCATTTTAGCCAAATTTCTACATGTTTCACAAATTCCTTTTATGTAGTTTATTTGACCAATTGCATTATCACATAAGATGGATTCTATGAACATACTTACCCATTTAGGAGGTGCATTTTGAAAAACATCACGTTCTTCTTTCATCTTTCAAAACACCTGATAGTAGAGATCAAATTCAATATGGTAATGACAACAACAAGTTTCAAAAACCTTGTTTATCTTAATATAATATGGCTTTAACCTTTCAAACATTGTTTACCCAATCTTTATATGAGGATTCAAATTACAAAAGTTCACATACATCGCATTTTGTGTTATGGCTAGCCAATGTTTTGTATGATGTTCATAATCATTCAATTCAATCCTGTGTATAATAACATCTCTAGTATTTGATGATGGATGGTTATGATCATTCCAAAAAGTTAGATCAATTTCCTAACAACATCTTCAATCCTATCAAAATGGGGATCTCTACACATAATTTCCCAATTTCCTTTTGAACTATCATCCAAAACCTTTCTCATTTTCACACATTTTATTAGTGTCTACCAATTTCAATCGAAAGTGAAGATATTTTCCTTTTTCTTGATATATTTTTATTTAAAATATATTTCAACATAACTCTTCTTGAGATGGCCTTTGAGATCCTTTCCCAATGGAATCTAAACATTTTTTAATATTTTCAATAATATCTTTTCCTAAGTATGAAGCTTTCCACTTATTCAATGTTGAATCTACACCCAACAATTGTAATGGCTCTTTTAGCTTATTACAAAGAAGTAAAAGTGATAATATTTGGGTTTTTTCAAGTGTACCAAGATGATTGAAATGAGCATTGATTATTTCCTTTATAGATTTATTTATTGACCTCCTACTAGTATTTCTAGGTTGTTTGGCATAACATTTCAATTTCTCCATATACATTTCAAATAAATGATCTAAATTTCTATAGGAATTTTTTCTCTTCACCTCTTTAGCTAGATTCATATGCTCATCTATACAAATAGAAGGAAGTGATCCTGGCCACTCTCCAACATGCATTGTTTGAACTTGGGCCTCATCCCTATCTTCAACTATGTGTTCTTCAACCTCATTTGATCCAATATCTAAATTTGGATTAACTCTTGCTTGAGAACATTCTACTTGTTGAGCCTATTCTACACACAAAATACTTAAGTCAATAGAGAGAGAGAGAGAGAGAGTTCTAAAAATACTTAACTCAAGAGAGAGATAGAGGACCTATCTAGAGAAGGATAGAGACAGAAAGAAAGAGCTTTAAGAGACTTAAGTTGAAATAGAGAAAGAGAGAGAGAGAGCTTTAAAAACACTTAATTCACGAGAGAGAGAGGACCTTAGAGAGAAATAAAGAGCTTTAAAAAGAATTAACATGTTTGAAACTAGTACAAATATGAAACTTATGATTAAATAATTAAAGTACATGATAAATAATTAATGTGCAAACCTATGAAGGACGCTAATTTACACATTCAATTCAAACAAATATAAATTAATTTTTTTTGAAAATTATTTCCAACAAATTCACCTAGTATATTTAATAATATATGGTTAAGAACATGTTCAACTAGTAGTCTAGATATTGGTAACAACATATAACTTTCATGGTCCTTAATGTGAAAACTTAGTAGTCTAGATAGAGGACCTATCTAGAGAAGGATAAAGAGAGAAAGAAAGAGCTTTAAAAATACTTAAGTCAGGAGAGAGAGAGAGAGAAGAGCTTTAAAAAGACTTAAGTCAAGAGAGAGAGATGGGACCTTAGAGAGAAGGATAGAGAGAGGACCTATCTAGAGAAAGATAGAGAGAGAGAGATCTAAATAAAGAGCTTTAAAAAGAATTAAGTCAAGGGAGAGAGAGAGAGGGGGGACCTTATAAGTCAAGAGAGAGAAAGAGATTTAAAAATATTTAACTCAAGAGAGAGAGAGAGGACCTTAGAGAGAAGGATCTAGAGACATAAAGAAAGATATTATTAAAAAGGCTTACTTCAAGAGAGAGAGAGGACCTTAGAGAGAAGGATCTAGAGACATAAAGAAAGATATTATTAAAAAGGCTTAATTCAAGAGAGAGAGAGGACCTTAGAGAGAAGGATATAGAGAGGACCTATCTAGAGAAGGAAAAAGAGAGAATGAAAGAGCTCTAAAAAGACTTAAGTCGAGAGAGAGAGAGAGAGAGAGAGAGAGAGAGAGGACCTTGGAGAGAAGAATAGAGAGATGACCTATCTAGAGAAGGATAGAGAGAGATCTAAAGAAAGAGCTTTAAAAATACTTAAGGGAGAGAGAGAGAGAGAGAGAGAGAGAGAGAGAGAGGTCCAAAGAGGGAGGGAGAGAGAGAGGGGGCCTTGTAAGTCAAGAGAGAGAAAGAGATTTAAAAAGATTTAATGAGAGAGAGAGAGGACCTTAGAGAGAAGGATCTAGAGATGGAAAGAAAGAGATTTATTAAAAAGGATTAAGTCAAGAGAGAGAGAGAGAGGACCTTAGAGAGAAGGATAGAGAGAGAGGACCTATCTAGAGAAAGAAAGAGCTTTAAAAAGACTTAAGTCAAGAGAGAGAGAGCTTTAAAAAGACTTAAGAGAGAGAAAGGACCTTAGAGAGAAGGATAGAGAGATATCTAAAGAAAGAGCTTTAAAAAGACTTAATTCAAGGGGGAGAGAGAGAGAGAGAGGACCTTGTAAGTCAAGAGAGAGAGAGAAAGAGATTTAAAAAGATTTAACTCAAGAGAGAGAGAGATCTAGAGGACCTTAGAGAGAAGGATCTAGAGAGAGAAAGAAAGAGCTTTATTAAAAAGACTTAAGTCTAGAGAGATAGAGGACCTTAGAGAGAAGGATAGAGAGAGGAACTAGATCTAGAGAAGGATAAAGAGAGAGAGAAAGAGATTTAAAAAGACTTAATTCAAGAGAGAGAGAGAAAGAGATTTAAAAAGACTTAAGTCAAGAGAGAGAGAGAGAGATTTAAAAGACTTAAGTCAAGAGAGAGAGAGGATCTATCTAGAGAAGGATAGAGAGAGAGAGAGAGAGAAAGAGCTTTAAAAATACTTAATTCAAGGGAAAGAGAGAGATCTAAAGAGAGAAAGAGAGAGAGAGGGAGAGAGAGAGAGATATCTGACCTATATCTAGATCTAAGAATCTAGAGATATAGAAAGAAAGAACTTTAAAAAGATCTACTTAAAATTCAAGAGATAGGACCTTAGAGAGAGGAAGGTAGATCTAGAGAAGGATAGAGAGAGAGAAAAAGAGAGCGAGGGAGAGAGAGAGAGGGAGAGAGAGGACCTTGTAAGTCAAGAGAGAGAGAAATAAATTTAAAAAAGATTTAACTCAAGGGGTAAATTCATTAGGGTAAAAGCAAGAAGTTGGGTCCACGAAGAGGGGAATTTTTGGCCAAAACAAAAAAATCGCAAGAAATGTGTACACATTTTTAAAAAACATGTACGCACTTTGGATTGGGTACCTAAGCCTAAATTTGAATGTGTATGCATTTAGATTCAGGTATGCACCCAAAAATGTGTACGCATTACAAAACGTGTACACGTTACTAGTGTGTATGTGTTACTGAAAGTTATTTAATTTTTTAAATAAATAAACTGTGTTATTCATTTTCTCACTGTAGTTTGGCTGACAGCCTTGAGGAAGAGATAATGTTGTGCATGTGTTCTTGAGGGCCGATTTCAACCTAATTTTCACTACCACCTCCTCCCGTCGAAACAACCGACCTAAGTGACCTTCCGGTTGGTTGAATTTTGCTCTTTTTTTTCTTTATATCTTGCATTTTTGTTTTGTAATTTTATTTTTTTTGTTTTCTATTGAATATTTTATAGTTTTTAAATTTTATTTGTAACTAAAAACATTAAATTGTAAATTGAAAACCATAAAATCTATACCTAAACTAACTAGAATTTAACCTAAATTGGACACAAAACTTATAAATCAAAACCCTAAACCCTAGGTTCCAAAAAATATAGATCTAAAAACTAAAACCCTTAACCCTAGGACCTAAGCCCTAAAACCTAAACCTAAAACCCTAAATCCTAAAACCTAAACCTAAATTAGATTTATAATGTCTAGATTTGTTGTCTTTTTACTAGCCCTCATATCACATATAATCCCTAGATAAGTCTATTTATAATGTCAAGGAAAAAATAACTTTTTTCAAATACGGTCTTAATAATATTTATTAGTGAGCCCAAGATTGCATTAATAATACCTTTTATCACTCCTAATCCTTATTTTCGACCTCTAACAAATCTTCAAATACTTGGTGTGCTCACTTTTCCAAGTCCGTGTTCAATTTCTTTAGCAATATTCACCTATGTTCATAATCTTCATGCTTAGGTGCACAACAAGTCCCTAAAATTTGTATCTATGTCCCTATACATACCTCTAAGGAACTTAAAACCAAGTATCAAATTTCATCAAAATAGGCTTGGCAAGTACAATTTACCACTCAAATTTAACCTTGCAAGGAAAATGAAACCATATGGTTACTAGAAGTCAACACAAAACCAATTGAATATACATGATTTAATAAAATTAAACTCTCTATCATAAAATAAATTTTATATGAATATGCTTGTTGGCTCTAATTCTCAAAATCAATTTTATTGCAATAAAATTTCAAGGTTCATGGTCTATAAATAGACAATGAAAAGGAATGGACAATTTATAATTTTATATATTCCTCTTCATGGACCTAATACATAAAACTTTCAAAACTGTCAATGTTTGAGACTTATAAATATGTTTATCAAATATATAATAACAAAACCTGAGAAAATTTTGAAATAGTCATGATTATCTTCTCAAAATAGTAAGGAAATATAGACTAGTTAAGAAAAACAACTCTAGAAATTTAGTTAGAAATTAAACCAAAATATCACCTTCCCAAAATCACACAATCATGAAATTCCAACAATAAATTATGATCAAGTAGCTCATTAAATTATACTTAATACATTTATAATTTTTCCACTTGTCAAATAAATGAAGTAGGACCTTGATATTATTATTTAAAGATTTTAAATTAGGCCATTGTGTTGAAATCAAAATTTAAGATAAAGTGAGAATTTAATCAAGGGTATGTACATGACTTTAATTGTATAATTTAATGTACATGTTGTAGGGGAGGTTGTAATTGTTTGTACAAATTATACAACATATTTTCATGCTATGGATTTTTTAATGTTTTAAATTGAATGTGTCTTCAAATGAAATGTATTTTGAATTTGTGCATGTTCAATTTGATTTATAACTTTCAAATTATGTACATTATTTAATTACTTTGTTGATATATATTTTTTAATTGTTTAACATGCAGTTGTCATTTCATTGAACATGGAGCCTGACAACCTCCATCTACTAGGACTCTTTTGACCTTGTTCTTATGAATAACAACCTCAAGGTGTAAAGCACAGTTATGAGATGGTTGTGACAGTATGTCTTGTTCCGAGAAGGTGAGAAGGTGATTAGTGATATGCCCTACCATAGCTTGAAACTGATCTATATCAATATCCTCAAGGATGGATGATTCTAACAAAGCTTTCTCGAAGATTTCCCTATGCACAAGGGATAGCCTTAATAATTCCAAGATTGATATATGCGCAGGGGTCTTCTTAAGCTGGTCTAGGAGATTGTACTTACTGGGATGGGATGTTGGCAAAGTAGGTTGTGCCCTAGATTAAGATGGGACTCCTTGGATGGTAATTTTTCCATGTTGTGTCGTGACTCCACACTCCGCACTAGGCCCTTTGATGGTGACAATAGTAATGATGCTATCATAGGAAGTGACCACGTTGGAATAGGTATGTTGCACATTTTTGCAATCCTTATCTTTTTTGTTGTTGTTCCCTTTGCTACGATCTGGCATAGGGTTCTTGTATATCTTAAGATCTTGATTCCCAACTAGTACTTCAACATATATGGTGTCATTTTCTATGAGGTCTTGGATAATATTTTTAAGCTGCATGCAATTTTTCATTTTGTGTCCTTTGATTTTGTGAAAGTCACAAATATTATTCTCATTGTACCAGGATGGCTTCTTTTGTGGTTCTTGGTAGTTTTTAAAGTTGGGAAGTGTTATAAGGTTTGACTCTACCAATTTCTTCATGATGGTCTCGATATATTTTGACAATTGTGTGTACTTGCATTTAAGATAGGTGTCCTTGTTAGGGGTTCATCGTTGTTGGTTGTCAGTGTTGTTGATCTGATTATTTTAAGGGGGTGTTGTTTGTTGCACAATTGGTTGAATGTTAGCATATTGGTTGTTGTTTGGCCTAGGAGCACTTAGGACTACCTTAGCATCTACCACACCATCATGTGTTACATTTTTATTCTTAGCGCAGACACGAGGCTTGTCATTTGAACTAGTTGATGGGCGATTGTCTTTGTAAGCTTGAGTATTTCCTTGTGAGATTAGAGCTCTCTCAATGTTAAGGGCTCTAGGGACAACCTATTCATAACATGTAATGCACTGCATTTTCAAATGGAATGATAGATCAGGGTCTATATTTTCTATGATGATCCCCACTTGTTGTTCATCGGGAAGAGGCCACTTGCTTTTACTAGCTCTTTGTCTCCACTGTTGCAAGAAATTAGAGAAAGATTCTCCTTTGTTTTATCTAAGAGTATACAACTCTTCTAGGCTTACATCTATTTCAAGGTTAAAGGAGATGTGATCGATGAACTTATCAGTGATTTCTTGGAAAGTTTTAATACCAGGAGGCAATTGAGAAAACCAATCCATTGCAGGACCTGTTAAACTTTGAGGGAAGAGGAACATTAAATAAGAATCATTATAGGCCACCTCCATATACATGATGTTGAATTCTTTGACATGGTACATAGGATTTCCTCTCCCTTTGTATTTATCGAATTTGGGGATTGCAAATCCAGGAGGGAATGGGACCATTGTGATGTTTCAATCAAATGGATAGGGACATAGGTTTTGTGTATGGGGCTTCTTTGTCTTTCCCATTCAAAAATCCTACATTTATTGTGACAATGCCTTGAGTTGTGATGCTAGATTGTCTTGTCGATTGGTAGAGGAACATATGGTGGGATGATAGATGAGTTGTATGTGGGATTTTGATATGATAAGGTGTTGTATGGGGTGTATGGTGGTGTGAGATTCTATGAAGGTGATTGAGGTGTTGATGTATATGTTCCTAACACGTTTTTATTAATGATGTTTTGTTGAGGGTTATAGTAGGAACTTGGTTTTTGTTGTTGTTGTTGGACATACCGCTGATCTAGTAAGGCTTGTTGTTGTTGTTGAGCCCCAAGGGATTCTTGTTGGGCTTGTTGTTGTTGTTCTGCGACAAGGGCTTGTTGTTGGACCTATTGTTTTTTTTGTGTTGCTAAAGCTGCTTGATGGGCTTGATATTGTTGTTGGGCTAAGGCTGCTTGTTGTGCTACTAAGGATGCTTGATATTGTTGTTGTTGTTATTGTGTTGCTTGTTATGCTACTAAGGATGCTTCATGTTGTTTCTACTATTGTTGTGCCACCAAGGCTGCTTCTTGTTGTTGTTGTTGTTGTTGTTGTTGTGTTGCCTAGGGCTACTTGTTGTTGTTGATTTTGTATAGCTTGCTAATATGCTTGTTGCACTTGTTGTAAAGCTAAGGCATGCGCTTGCAATGTGGGATTAGGTGTTTGTTGGGACATCTTTGATGGATTGTGAGTGGTGATGTTTTGAGTGGGTAGTGGATTGCTGATGAGAGGTTGGGGGTTCTCTTGGTTTAAAATTCCTTTTAAGATAGTGGATTGAGCTGGAGGAATGTAAGTTTGAGGTCCCGTTTGATTTTGCATGGTAAAGAGGACCGTGGGGAAATATGAGGATGGTGCCATTAGATTTTGTAATGATAATGACACACTATGACCTTGATTCCATTGATTAAAAAGGTTCCCTTGTCCCATGTCTTTAGGATTTCCTTGTGTTAGGGATGTGGACAAGGTATTACCTGGATTGATGGGATTTGTGACCAAGGAATTTTTTTGAGATGGGTTGATAATGGATGGGATGGGTGTGTTTTGTGAAGCCAATGGTATGGATGAACCAGTTGGAGGATTGGGTAGAGATGTTCCAATTTTCATTCAGGGTTAACTCTGTGTTATAGTGTTGGCATGCCTTGTGTGTTTTTTTGAGACACTTGGTCCATATTGCTTTGTGTGATGGTGGGTACACTTGTGGTACTCATGGGAAAGGATGAAGAGGGGTGTCCTCAAAATGTGGAGGTTTTTGTGGAGTAATGAAGTTCTAGGGGTTTATATGGATGTTAGGGATCTTTGGGAATGGGAGGGGCACCAAAGGTAGGTGTCCAATTAGTGGTTTGGAATGGAGGATTGGTATCGAGGGTACCCACAAGTGTGTTGCTTTCGAATGGAAGAGTTAGATCAAAGTATTTGGTAAGACTAGTTGCAATACTAGGAGTGTGTTGTGCCCTCAACACACATGCCCCATTTGGAATGGTGATCCTCTCCTTCTTTGGGCTTGTTGGGTTGCTTTTGCTTTCGCCTCATTTTCTGTGCCCCCTATTTTGGTGTCCTAGGTGGTCAACGAGTCTTGAGGATGTCATCTCAAGAGGTGGGTCCCCCTTTTCTTTTGTTTGTCCTTGGTGTTTTTTTTGGGTCTTAGGAGTTGTTCTTTTCCTCCTAAGACCTTGTTTCTTTTTCTTTGTCGATTCGGGATGTGGGATGAAACTGGACCTAGAACCTTCACAAAGTTCTTGTTTCGGTTTCTATTCTAGTTCTGGCTCTACTTCTTGTCTTGTTGTTTTCTTTGTTGTTTTGCTTTTGTTCAACCTTTGGTTCGGTTTCCTCCCTTTGGTCTTCTTTGGTTTTCCTTTTTCCTTCATTTCCTTTCCTTTCGCCAGAGGCGGAACCAGGGTGGAAACTAAATTTGGAACATTGCTTAAGGTTTCAAGTCTGGTTTTGGTTCCACCTCCACTCTCGTTGCATTTTTCCTCCACTCCCGCTTTTCTCCTTTGTGTTGTGTCCTCGCTTGGTGTCTTTTCCGAGTCTAGTTTTGGCCTCGGTCCTGTCTTCCTTTGCTTTCTTTTTTCGCCTTCCGTTTGTCAGTTTTTGTTCCTTTCGCCCGAAGCAAAACTGGGGTGGTAACTGAATTCAGAACTCTGCTTAACATTCCAATTCTGGTTTTGGTTCCACCTCTGCTTGGTTTCAGTTCTACCCCTATTCTCATCTTCCTTTGTTTTCTTTGTCTCCTCCTATTTTTTTTGGTCGTGTTGTTTGTGTTTGGGGGATCTTCTGTGCTCCAATGTATTTGAATCTTCTTGATGACTCACTTGATGTTGGTGATAAACCGGTGGAGCCAGAGTGGGGGATGAACTTGGGACCATTAGTTGGTTCTAGGTTCAGATTTCATTTCATTCTTGAGTCTGATCTCATTCTGTTTCGTTCCCGGGTCTGATCTCATTCTCGTTTTGAACCTAACCCTGCCTACGATAAGAAACTTCCTATTCTTGATCTTCTCTCTTGGCTCTGCCTCTAGTAGGTACAAAATCTGACTAAGTATGGAGAGTTACCATGAAGGAGTAAATAATGATGTGAGTAGGCCCCGATGCTTTCCTCCCTCCCCCCATGAATTGAAAACTTCTACTGGGAAAGAACCATGTGGACATTCTAGTGCGGGCGGCCACTTGCGGGTTGTCGTCTTACCTTCACTACTCCTAACTGTCGACCCAAGCCCCCCACCCGCCATGCGGGTCCTAACCTCATTGTTTACATCTGCCTAATGATGAACATATAACTCATGGTAGGGCTCCCCACGAACTTGATGATGCAGGCCGCCTTATGCGAAACTCTATCCCGTCATTGCTCGGAATTTGAAATCACCAACCTTTTCATTTATCGTACTTGCATTGATGGGTGTATTAAATTCTGATTAGGGGTATAAAACTTGGCCCAACTTGTCATTTTCAATGCCAAGTTAGTCGAGAGAAAACTCAAAGCTGCCAGAGAGACACATTGCCTTTGCCATTCTCCGACATTACGCCTATCGCCTGCATCAACCGATTCCTTAGGGATTTAACAACTTGCTCCACTGGGTTCTTAAGGTATGCTTGTCGTCTGCCCTCCCACATTATTTTTGGGTGATTTCATGTTTGAGTGATAAGTAAAACCAAGTTCAAATTCCTCTACCTGGTAGATGAAGAGAACACCTGAAAAACCCATGTTGTTGAATTACAAGAAAACCTTTGAAATTGCCCTAAGGTTGAATCTGAAACCTTGTCATCTCGGCGTCGTTTTTCACGTAGAGTGTTCACACCCTCTGGACCTAGGCCTCCCCGTCACCGCTTAAGAAACTTTGAAATCAAACTCCTCTGAAATGGGGGGATGCCTTCCTGGGCCCATGACCCCGGATTTCCTTCGGTGGGTCACCGTTGGGACTTGAAAATAAATTTGAAATCTTGTCCTCCTTCATGCTTCCCGGGCCCTGCCCCGTGAGACTTTGTCCCTAAGATGTGATGTTGCTTTCATCTTTGCAAATGGCGTTACCATTCCACCCACCCGAGCCTCAAGATCCACCTTGTCTTCTGTTGTCCAAGTTAAGGAAACAAAATGTTATATCCTTTATGTCCTCTGGGTCCCAGTCTGTGGAGTTTCATCCACAAACTTTCGTGATGACATTGCCATTTCGAATGGCCATCCTCTGCTAGCTTCCTGACCTACTAGGTACACGCACTTAAAATGAATAAGTTACACCAACAGTCCTTCAAGATCACAGGTCTTAGACCCCAAAACTCTGCCCCCAAAACATTGTCTCGTCGAAGTCGTTCCAAACGGAAAACTCCCAATAGCTTTCCTGCCTCACATCTTCGGGTGCTCCAAATATGATTCAAAAGACCTCTGATCTGGAAACAATCCTTGACCCATGTTATTAAATTGAACCCTCCCTTGAATGAACCTTTCGAATTACCCAAACTTGGAGTCGGGAGGAACCACACAGATTTCCCTACCTTGTTCACCCTTCACAATAGCAATCCAACCGAAGAAGTCCAGCCCCATGGGCACGGGTTGCCCAAATTCCCTCTAGTAAACTACCAATGGCATCTCAAAGAAAATGTTTGATTTCATGAGTGATGTATTATCCAACCTGACTTTGTTATGGGTAACATTGATGTTTTTATGCTTAATTGCACTTATCATGTCATTGTTTGCAGGATATATGGAATTAGGTGCAAGACCCTCGGGCGCAGCTACAGAGAAAGACAAAGGGAAGAAAGTAGGCAGATTCCCTCATGGGAAAGAGGACAAAGACCAGATGAAATATCAATTCCAAGGAGAGCCTTTGCACTCAAAGATCATCACGGACTGGAAAGAAATCATAGATACCAATATCGGTCACATTGACATTGATGACTTCAAATGGAGGGTCAAAATCAACCGGACCACAGAGAACGCCCAGCTAATTAGACAAAGTGGAATTGTTATGGCTGTGGGATTTCCTCCATCCCTTTTCATTCTTGAATTGGTCGTGGCCTGTTGGCAGGCATATCAACCAAAGACTCGAACAATAGTTGATAGAGGTGGGAACATTTTGGCTCATATGTTAGGGGAGGCAATAAAAAAGACTTTTCACATCCCAACCTTTGGGGAGATGGAACTACCAACAATCAAGGAATGCAAGGAAATGTGGGATGCAGATCACATCAGGTGCAAGAAGCTTATAAACCAATATTGGCTCAAAGAAAAGCGGGGAAGCGCTGTGAAATTTCCCCAATAACTTTGCCACAGTGATTTCCATGAAGACTATAATGACTTAGTAACTCTATTGAGCAGAATAATGGGCCTTCTCGCTGCTGCATATTTTCAAGAATGGATGGTCTACTTTGTAGAGTGGATCCTTCATGGAAAGGAGGAGGATTCTACGTACACCACATTCTACTAGGTAGGAATCATAAGTGGTTTCTTCCACGAGTAGTTTATGAATATCAAGAAGACCTCCAAATTTTATATGAAACCCACCTTATTTACTCACTGGCCGAGGGGAGGTAGTATAGTGGACTGTTCAAAGTGCTTGATGAAGAATTTGGTCGTACATTAAAATTTTATTATAGATACCCTTAGTTGTAGTATATAAATTTCAAGAGGGACTATTGCAGAGTGAATGACGCTTTCATAGGTCACATTATCAGGCTGCTCGGGAGAGATTTCAAGAGGAGAGTTTCTCATAGTGCTCGGGCATTCCTCAAATAGTGTGCCTTCTTGTTTATTCAGTACCCTAAGTTCACCTACATTTGCACCCAAGGCTACACAGAAAGGCCAAATAAGCTGCCCTGGTACCCCAATGAGCGGATTGTACTACTAGAACTCTCTCAACAGCTATGACACGTGCATACTCTTCTTAGCATCAGGCATTTGGGAGGAATCCTCTATCCTCTTTCTTTTGTTCCAAGGATGTACAAGCTACAAACCTCTCAGTGTGCAGGGAACTCATAAAAGGAACTAGAAGAATACCATTTCAGCCTCCACACTACTTGCTCATGAATAGACCCATATGGGAACATAAGGAAAGCACTAGGACCAGAGTATGCCCACCTGCATCATGTTGAAGTTTTTTTGGAAAATTGCAAAGATGATAAGGAGGTGCGCGTGAGCAATTACATGCAAATGATTACGTACTTTGTGAAAAGGGTGAATTTATTTCCTGTACCTGATCAAGTGGAGGAAGACGAGAGCATGGTCTTGGACCCCAGGTACAATGCACTATCCAACTTCCTACTGCTAGCAATAGATTGGGATGAGCAAGAGGTCGATGACCTCGATATTATAACCAAGCTAGTCGAGGCTCGCACCAAGGAATGGGTCGATGGATAGGTAGCCCGATTGAAGCAACAAGGGGTTGTCCTAAAATATAAAGGGCTCAAAAGTGAGCCTAGCACCATAGATGATGTTGCTACTACAACCTCGATGGTACAACCTCGATGGGGGAAACATCCAAATCTCCCCCATTCACAAGATCAAGGAAAAGAAAAGAGACCGAAGGATAGTAGTTGAATCCAAGATTTTACAAAAGGAAAGCTTCAGAGGGTGAGCCCTCAAAGAAGCATAAAAGGTCGGGAAGCATCACAGGGATTCTTGCTATTCAAGAGGATCCCCTCTACAAAGGAGAGAAAATGGAGACGGATCAACCAAAGTCCCCACCAGCTATCTCAGGTGTTGTCGTCCCTCCGCCTATTTCTCAAGCTATGGCCACTACATCTCCACCTGTGGTGGATATTTTGGTCCACCTTGCCACTCTTCACCAGCTAGGCCCATAGTATTGGTTGATTCCTCCTCTGTTACAACTTCTCTGCTTTCCTCTCCCTCTATGTCTCCCACCACGTCGCTTCCATTGGTAGCAACAACAGTACCAATTCCAACACTAACATTTCCAAAGGAATTCTCGCAGCACATGCAAAATATCCCCTCTGGGATTTCCCAAGTGTTGATGGATCCCACCATCCAAGCTGTCTTAGCACAGATCCCCACTTGCGACCCTCCCTCAAAGCCTTTGATGGAACCACCAATAATGGAAGCTACAATACAAATATCCAAAGAGCTAGAGCAACGAGAAAGAGAAGCCTCAAAAACATTAGAAGAGGGGGAAGATGAATATCACGAACATCTAGAGTATGAGCACCTGCGAATCAACAAGGTGGTTCATGAAGAAGAAGAAACAGGATCCTCTGAAAGAAGAGATGAAGAGGAAGACACCGGTGACAAGCTTATTGTGCAAAATTTTGATCCTGACTTTGAAGAAGAGTTGGCCATGCAACTGAGCGATGTCAAAGAAGAAGTAGAGGGGTTGCCTCCTAAAGAAGAAGGGAAAGAAGATGACAATGCAGAAGGAAATATGGAGCTTCCTACAGGTGAACAGCAGGAGGAAAGCCCCGAACATGACAAAGAATTTCCTTTCTTCGAAGGACAATAAGAACAAAAAAGGAAACAAGATGAAGAAGTTGAAGAAAAGGAAGGAGAGGAGGCTGAGAAAGAAGGTCTCAGAGAGTAATTTCCTACTAAGTCTCCCATCAAATTCCTTGTCTTTATCTAGGACTACAATGAGGAAGAGGGAGAACGCACTAAAATAGAGGGAAAGGCTCTCAAAGATAAAGAAGTAGAAGTCCAAACAAATCAAGAGGAAGGTGATCATGAATCACCTAAGGAGAACTCGGCTATGCCCGAATGGCTAGAAAAGTAGCTTGAGAAGAAAGCTCCCACCCTGGCTGACCCAATAGCAAGGTTGGAAGCTATCTTAGCTATGGCATAATTAGCACCAAAGGGAGAAGAATCCTAGACTTAGATCCAGGGTGACAATGGATTTCTTTGGATCTAGGACTGTCCAAGTGGCAATGCCAGTGGTGGGAGAAAAAGGGATAAACTACAATGTCTCTACCATTGATTTAGGAACAGCTACTAGAGAGCAAAAGGTATAGCACCTTCGAGAATCTATAGCCATAGTAGTGCACTTGATATAATAGGACAAGGCTTCAAAAGAAGAGCTCAAGGCATAGGTGGTTGATATGATGGTGTACATCCAACAATGGTCCTCTATGGAAGAAGTGCCCACCACATCCATGGGTCCACCACAATTGTTGTCAAAAGAGCAAATAGACAAACTAGAAAAGAGAAAGAACCTAGATAAAACTACAGAAAGCTGGTTTCGGTAGGTCCTATGTGTTGGAAACATGGGCATTGGTCATGCTATTTGAATAGCTAACAAATTCTTGGATCTCCAATAGTCTCTTGAGGGTACGAAGGAACTCTACACTGACTTCCCGGTAGGATATAAGTCCACCTACCCAAAGATAGAGGATATTCTTAAATTGTCAAGCATGACATGGGAAAAGGAGCTCACCTTCAAGAAGGATGACCACTGGTTGGTGGATGTATGGAAGCGATACTTTGTGAATCGAAAAGAAAGGTTGGAGTTGATGTTCGATAAGGTGAATGTGGATATTGAGTGGGAAAAAGAGATCTGGGCCGATTGCGTCAGATACTTGAAGCTACTAATAGGATATGATATGTTTGTCATATAGATGGATCGAGAGAAGATAAAGCCCCATTTCTAGAGGAGGATCGAGGATAGGATGTCAAACGAGATCACCACTAATTTCATGAGCTTCACTGCCTGAGCCTTTACCCAGTCAAAGATGCTCTGGGATCACACCGCTAAGTATGATGAAGATTAGGAAAAGCTCGCTAAGGAGTCCCAAGAATGGAGTTATCAAGTGTTGCGATCTGAAATCATTGATGTAGATAAGCTCCAACCACTAATTCTAAAGTTTATGGAGTATGCAGCTTTGAAGAAGCAGGAAGGCAGCCCTATTATTGTTGAACAGTTCCTAAAGGAATAGCTACAGCAAAAGGGAAATTAGCAAAAAGACAAAATGCTACAGTGTTGTCACTAGAGGAAAAATTTGGGATAAAGACAGTTGTATTTTAAAATGTAATATATTGTGGGGTAGGTAGAACCCTAATTTGTAAGGAATCATGGCCACACAATGAAAATTAGTCTTGGCCATTTGTTCTGCCTTTTGGAAACTATAAATAGGGGGGTCTCCTCTCATTTTTAGGAGAGAGTTGAGTTGTTGTAATGACATGTTGTAGAAATTTTCATGGAAATACATTGACTTTGGTGCATTTTCTAAGTTTCTCTACATGTTTCATGATTCAATCTCCCATAGTTAGATGTTTTAGTTACATTTATATTGTTTTCCTAGTTAGTTTTAGATTGTTTAGATATATTTGGTAGTGTTGTTCTATGTTTATGAAAAAAAAATCTTTGTAGATGTCTTCCCAGTCCATACTTTTTGCTATTTGTTGTTGGTAAATGGCTATGTAAAGTTAGTCTGGGCTAAAACTTAAAGCTACTTTAAACTTTTATCTTTATTCATGCTTGTATGTTGTGGATGAATGGTAAAATATCTGCAGACCTTAGAAGATAACACAAATTTCATGATATTGTAGGTTTCTTCGTTAAGTGGAATCATGTTTGAAGGAAGTTTTCCATAGTAGAACCTCCATAATCATTGTTCATAGTTACTTGCAGATCTAGAAAACTCCCCTCTTCCCTAATTTTTTCCTTTTTTTTTTTAAATAACCTAAGCCAAGGTTCATTGTACATTGTAAAGGCAAAAGTCAAGGAAAACTTTCGAGTTTCAAATAGCTATTCGAACCTACAACAAAGTGCATGTCAGTTCCCATCTTAGAAACTTCAATCTTCAAGATCCACTTCGCATCCAGCTACGAAAGTCTGCCCTGTGATTACCACCAAAATCACATCAAATATCAACTGAGGAATTACATGCAAGTCATGATTTGACACCTGAGAGACCTTGGGGTGATTTTCAGCAACTTCTTAGAAGTCTCCTTTCAAGAGAGGTAGTGCACTTATGCATTGTCTGTATTGAGAAAGTGTGTAAAACGCAGCATCAAAGAGGGCCTTGCTAAGATGGATCAAATTGGATCATTCTCACCTGAAAGGTTTCAGAGAGTTTTAAGGTCTACACCAAAGAGGAACTTCAAGAGCTAGAGCCCTCCACAAGGGCTAAATGAACTAAGGGAGGGGATTCCACCGCTTCCTCTTTCTCCATCTCTTCCACCTCCATTCCACCTTCACCTTCCTTCAATTTTCATCCATCCTCCACCCAACCACTCCAAACTGCCTTTGGGTCTCATCCATCTAGTAGCCAGGGAACTATCTCTCTCCCTGCCTTCCAAGTTCAGGGTGTTGTCCAAACAACCTCTAGACCTCAATCTTCCGACAGCTAGGGAGTAACCTCTTTCCCTGCCCTCCAGGTCCAAACCACAATTCAAATAGTCGCGGCCCAGGTACAGTCCTAGGCTACTATCTTATCACAGGTGCAGCTCCAGATTGTTGTTCCTCAACAAAAAGTACCACCTTTGCCTCTCGTCATCGCTTGGTTGGCACAAAATCCTGCGTCGTTGCACTTTAATACTTATCATGATATACCCAAGAATCTAGAGGGCTTCTGCATGAAGTTCAATCCACATGACCTGCAAAGGACAGTAGAAGAACACATCAAGATATTTGAAACAATAATTAAGGATATGCAGATTAATCATGAGGATGTTGCATGTCACCTCTTTCCATACTCATTGGGGGAGGAGGCTTTTTATTGGTATATCAATTTGTCGAGAGGGTTCATTACCTCATGGGACCTCATGAAGAATGCTTTTCTACAGAAATATAAAATTCTGGTCAGCCCTTCAGAGTTGTACCAATAGTTCATGTTTGTCCGAAGAGAGATTAATGAACCAATTGATTCTTTTAATGATTGATTTCATCACACCTTTATGAGACTTCAAGATCCATATGTGCACAACGGTGTTGTAGCTCTACTCATCTATTATGCAGCATTAGATAATCTCATGTCTACATTGGTAAAGAGGATGCACCCAACACTCACCACATTGATAGCTACCTATGCAGAGGCTGTCATCACCAATGCAGATTTGGGGCAGAATATTTCTAGTCCACTGCCAGCTTTGGGTCTAGTGGTTCATCCAATGTAGGTTCAGGGGCTCAACCAATAATTTCTTCATTAGACACCTCTTATGAACCAGGTGCCTCTGCTGCCCATCGTCCCGCACCCTAGATAGCTAATGAATCATATGCCTCACTTGCCTTCTTAATTGTAGCCTCAACATCAGATGTACCCTCAGCATTCGTGAGCACCATTATACCTGTTGGGACCAAAATTCCCTCCAGCACATCAAAACCAACTGGTGGCCCCGCTCGTCTTTCTCCAAAATCAAGCATCACAACTAAGCAATACCGAGAAAGACAAACTAGAAGAGTTGAATAATATGATAAAGAAAATGTCCATAAAAATAACACACCTGAGAAATAAAAATAATCAGTTGCAGGCCTCCCAACGTAGCCTCCAGGCTAACTTCAATTATGATAGTGGAGATAATAGGGATGGTAGGGATAACTGCGAAGCCAACACCTCTTCTAGACAAAATTATAGAGAGGGAAGAATTCAAATTAGAACTTTGAGAGGAGAACTTCTCAGGGGTAGAATCACATGTGGAATACGAGACCTAACAATGGAGGTGTCCCTACTCCCCTGGATCAACCTACCACTAATGAAAAGACAACTAGTGGAGTGTATCTCGTTGAGGACGCTCTATCTAGATGGTGTCAGATTCACAAGACGAGCAGACACTTTGAGTTGGATTGTCCTGAATTCCAGACAGCTGTTAAAATCTTCCAAGTGGAAGTCCAAAATGTTGTTGATAGTCCCAGTTGTAGGGACATCATCCCATTTGAGCTTTATGACTCTTTCTGCCTCATGGTCAATCAAGCTCCCTTCCCGCAAAGTGACTACAATGAGACCAAGATTGAGGTCACACCCATCAAGAATGAAGAAGTGCAAGAGGTAAGTAATGAAGAAACCTTGTCCCAGCTTTTCGATTGAATATAAAATGGCCCACTAGATGAGGAAGAGCCACATGTAGATGAATTTCATATGTTCCACCAAAGAACAACTTCCTCCTTCCTTAGGAATAGGTAGGCAAGTAGACCCTTTACAACTTCTACCCCGCCAAATAATTTTAGCACCCTGCCTAATGCAAATGCTAGCAATAATCCTAGGCTTCCCCATGTGCCCACCCAATACTTCAACAGGGATAGGTCACAAAATCAATCTCAAAACCAGTCACAAAATCAACCTCAAGGCCAATCCCAAAACCAGTCAAGTCAAACGAAAGCCCAACCTACTAGTTCCGCCATAGGCCGATCCTTTGATTCTGAGATTGAACAAATGGGTGAATATGTAGCAGAAGAATTCAAGAAGGTAAAAAGTAATATATCTACCTTCAAGCTACTCAAAGTCCCTGCTATAAGGCATGCCTTCTTCAGGATAATTAATGGAACCTCGTCGTCTAAAGCAACACAAAAAACATTAGCAAAAAGGGTCACCTTTGAAGAACCAAGGCAAGAACTTGTGATCCAAGACATCATTGAAAAAAAGAAAGATACTCCCTCTAATCAGCTTATGGGTAAGCAACCCACAAAATAATCTGATCAGAGCAACAAACAAATTTCAAAGGATCAGCCTTCATGGTAGACCAAGGGCAGGACTAGTGATAAAAATAAAGCTCAAGTAGCCCAAAAGGATATACCTATGGGCTTCTTCCAAGGGAAATTGGAAACACCACCCTTTCTCACCACCATCTGGATATTCGGGAAAAATCTACACAATTGTCTGATTAACTCTGGAGCATCAGCCAACATCATTCCCTTGGTTGTATGCAAAGCCCTTGGGATTACTCCCACACCTTTAAAGAAAAAGGTGACTCAACTGGACAAAACCAAGGTAAATATTGTGGGAGAAATGAATCGGATCCCAATGTAGATTACCATGGACTCGAGGGTGCAGCAGGTCATTGACATCCAAGTTGCAGATATCCCTAATGCGTATGGAATCATCTTGGGACGAGACTTCACCCATGCCTTGAATGGATATGTTGCCATAGATTTTTTGCACATGTTCCTGCCATGGAAAGGACTACCCAATTAGATCCGCATCAATCAACAACCATGCATGAAGTACATGATCACTAAATATAGCAACCTAAATGAGGTGTTATTTCTCGAAACTGAGTTGGGGAATTATTTTCCCTTTTCTTATCAAGAAGAGGCAGAGATTCAAGAAGAAGGGATGGTGGTTGAGGTCCTACTGGTGCAATGTAGCCAACTAGTTGATTTAGCCCATGCACCTCAGAGCACAAAGATGCTGGTAGAAGTTGATGATGAAGAAACCCCTGACGACAACACTTTGGGACTATTGGATGGATTCTGGAATTTTATGGAGAAGTGCATACAAAATCAACTCAATCTAGGGGCAAGAATGAATTTCCAAGAGCTCCTGCTCCCAAATTAGTGCAAGGTACATGATGTTTCTCATTCTGAGTTTGAGTGTTGTTTGTGCCAAACAACGGTAGAACACTTCAAGAGATTAGCCACTCCCAAGAAGGAAACACCATCGAAGTAGCCTACCCTCCACCATACCGAGCCACTATCTACTTAGGAAGTTGTAAATGATAACTCGTAGCCTAAAGGAAATAATCGCCTCAGTGGCCCCAGTGCTAAAGAGCCTCCTAAGTTATGGACATTACGCTTCAACAGATCCAATTCCAAGTAGGGAGTTAGCGCTGAATTTGAGCTTATCATCCCTATGGGTAAGGTTTATTTCACTGCTGATAGTCTTCAATTATATTGTACCAAAAATGTAGCCGAGTATGAGGCTTTGGTCCATGGTCTTCTTATGGCCTTGAAGAAAAATGTTAAGATAGTGCAAGTTTTCGGTGATTCTGAGTTGGTGGTTAAACAACTTAGAAAATTGTACTCTTGTCACAACAAAAGATTGGAAAACTATAGGCATAGGGTTTGGGACCTCCTAGAAGGGCTAGACGCATTCAATATATAGTTGATCGCTCGTGCTCAAAACCATACGGCTAATGCTTTGGCTCAAGTAGCTAGCACATTGCAACCCCTATCCTTGACGGGTCTAAAGAAATTCACTGTTGAGGTAACTTCTACACCGTCTGCTCCAGATAATGTCACCCACTTTCAAGTCTTCAATTATGATAAGCACATCCTCGAGTTCATCACAAGATCTGATGTCTTTTCCACTCAAATAATTGATGAGGTTGATCCAAAAGAGGTCGAAGTAGATATAGAGGGGGTTATCAACCTCAAGAACAACACGATTCCTCGAGGGATGGTTCAGCTAGAGCACATTTTTAACTTGTATCATATCAGAGATCAAGATCGACAAATGAAGAAGGAAGCCATAAGCAACCAGTGTGACACTCACAACCTCGGAACAATCGACTAGGAGATCAAAAATGTTTTTATTGGAAAAGTGTGCACTGCATAGGAAAAGAAAGGGATTGTGGATGCTTTACGGAAGTATCACAATGTGGTGGCATGGAGCTATGAAGACCTTAATACTTATGACACCTACATCATCATGCACACCATTCCTCTCAAGACAAAAGTGCGACCATTCCGCCAACAGCAACGTCCTATCAATGCCTTGCTGGAACCCATCATTTACAAAGAGGTGCAAAAATTGCTTTCAGCCAGAATTATATTTCCAGTTAGGCATTCTACATGGATAGCCAACTTGGTCCCAGTTAGGAAGAAGAATGGAGAAATCAGGTTGTGTGTTGACTTATGCAATTTGGATAGAGCTTCTGAGAAAGACAACTACCCGATGCCTTCATTGGATGAGGTGTTGTAGATTGTTAATGGCTCACAAATGATGTCCTTCCTTGATGGATACTCTAGGTATAACTAGATGATGGTGCAGTATGAAGATCACCACAAGACAACATTCACCACTAAGTGGGGGACCTTTGTCTACAAAAGAATTCCCTTTGGGCTCATCAATGTTGGTGCCACCTTTCAATGTGCTATGGACATTTCCTTCAAGTATTTGATTGGGAAGTACATAATCATCTATATGGATGATTTAATTGTGTTCTCTAAGAAATAGAGTGATCACGTCTCTGATTTATGCAAAGTATTTCAGAGGTGTAGGGAGTTTTGGGTCTCCCTCAATCCGAAGAAGAGCATCTTTAGGGTGACTGAAGGGAGATTGCTAGTGCATATCATTTCAGAGCAGGGAATCAACATAGACCCTGAACACATCCAATCTTTGCTAAATATTCCACCACCAAGCAGCAAGAAGGAATTGAAGTCCTTCGAAAAAATCAACTTCGTAAGGAAGTTTATTATAGGCTTTGCTGAAATTGTTAAGCCACTCAACGCCATGCTGAAGCAAGATGCTAAGATTGAGTGGACCCCCGAAGCGAAGCAGGACTTTAAAGAAATTAAGCAAGAAATTATTGAAGCACCCCTGCTAGTCATCCCAGACTATCTAAAGCCATTCTACATCTACTTGTTCGCTTCAAAACATTCTTGTGCCAGCATTCTGACTCAAAAAGATGAAGAGGGGAATGAACATCCAATCGCCTTCATGAGTGCCCCTTTGAAAGATGTTGAACTATGCTATCATAACATGGAGAAATAGGCATATGCCCTTGTCAGAGGGGTGAAGAAGTTCAGACACTATATTTTGCGCAATATGGTATTTTCCATAGTTCCTAACCCAGCAGTAAAGAAATTACTTATGTAGAATGAGTTGGGGGAACAGAGAGAAAAATGGGTCACGTTGTTGCAAGAGTATGATATGGAAATCCAACCAATGAGATTGGTGAGAGGACAAGCACTTACTCAAACAATCGCTGAAACTGCAGTAGAAGCAGGGCCAGAACTCACCGTGTAGCAATACCAGCTAGAAGATGTTTCCCCAGGAGAATGGTACGAGGATGTTGCTTATTATTTGTTGAATCACAAGTGCCTGCCTCACCTACAGAGAGTTCAGAAACATGCTCTCAAGCTGAAAAGAAAAAATTTCATGCTGCAAGGATCCATTTTATACAAGAGAAATCATGAAGGTATCTACTTAAGATGCCTTGGCAAAGAGGAAGCAGATCGAGTCCTGAAAGAGTTCCATGATAAGTTTGGCACTAGTCACGGATCTGGACCTTCTACCGCACATCAAATATTGAGAGCCAAATATTATTGGCCGATAGTCTTCAAGGACGTTCATAGTCATGTCCACTCATGTCACACATGTCATACTGTCGCTACCAAGGAAAAGAATGTTGTTGTGTCATTGTAGCCTGTTCTGGAGGTGAGGTCGTTTGCACAATGAGGTCTTAATTTCATTGGTCCGATAAGCCCTCCATCATCTACCGGACACAAGTACATTCTTACCACTATTGATTATTGCACTAGATGGACGAAGACAATTGCATGTAGGAAATGCACAACTAAAATAGTTACAAACTTTTTAGAAAGTTTCATTTAAATCGCTTTGGTTGTCCTTATGCATTAGTGTGTGATAATGGACCTGCATTTTCCTCATTAAAATTTGTTGGTTGGGCTTTTGATTATGGAATCGCCCTTAAATTTTCATCCAATTACTACCCTTAAGACAATGGCCTTGTTGAATCTACAAACAAGAACCTGATCACCGTGATCAAGAAACTGCTCAATAGGAATCCCAAGGATTGGCATACCTAGCTCCATTTTCCCCTTTGGGAAGATCGCACTCACCAAAAGGTTGCCCTTGGTGATTCCCCCTTTCACCTCGTCTATGGCTTGGAGCCCATTTTTTCTATCAAATTGAAAATTCCTACCCTCCAGTTTATCAACGACTTTTACGAGGGGGGAGACCATAGAGAATCTCAGTTAGTTGAGCTCTTGCATTTAGAAGAAGTGCAAGACCACGCCATAGAAAATTTTTCCAAACACCAGAGAGTAGTCAAATGCTGGTCTGATCATTCACCCAAGATCAAGGCATTTTGAAATTGTACATCTAGTCCTGTACTGGGACAAGGCCCATGAAAATAAAGGGGGACATAACAAATTTGAAAAGCTTTAGCTTGGCCCCTTTCAGATAGTTGAAGTCCTGGGAGATAATGCTTTCCACCTAAAGACCCTTATTGGTGAAGATGTCCCATTGTCAGTCAATGGGTAGCACTTGAAGCATTATTTGCAAGCCTGAGCTCATTTGAGCTACTCTTTGTAAATATTTGTATATAGGTTAGAGTAGGTTGTCTTTCGGTTTGTTTGTGTTTCGATGTTTCACATTGCTTTATTTTTCCTATCTTTCGATTGTTTTTATTTGAAGAGGGTTTCCTCTATTCTGTTGTGGTGGTCGTGCTCATTCAACGAACAAATCACTTTGTTGTCCATCCTTAGTGTTCTTTGGCTAAAAACTCATTGTCGACTATTGGTCCCTAAAAGTTGCCTAGGAGTAGTTTCCTCATTTGAACTCTACCTCAGAACTCAACCCTTGGTTGAATCCTTTTACATAAATCTTAGATCTTGCACAAAATGCATGTTAATTATTTCCAAAGGGTTGTACAATGGTTGCTATGATATCTGGGTAAGTGAAAAATCTTGAGTCCACTCCAGTGACCACTGTGGTTCTCAAACCCATCGTAGGCTTTAGTGCTTACATAGTTGAGAAAAAGATAAGTAATAAAAGAAGAAAGAGAAAAAGGAAAGAAAATTCTAAAATTAAGCAACTGTATGGGTGTGCAGGTAACTCTACCAGGGCTATGGACGCCTGGTTAGTAGTAGAGCAATATCCATGAAGTCGCAACAACAACTCCATTGAGGCTATGGACACCTGACTAGCAACATGGCAATGTCCAAGTTACTTTTGGTGTTGGACGGTTTATGTAACTTGCTCGGCTAGATTAACCGTTGCTTGTCACAATTCCTGAGGAGGGGAATGAATTCACTATACATACACTTTTGAGATGTCTTGTAGATTGACCCAACTAAGGACCCTATTTTCTTAATTCACTCTTAGAAATCGGCCCCTAGTCTGCAAAACTAGAGATTCTAGGTCCTAAATGAATACTTATCCTTAGAACGCTCAGGAGCATTTCCCAACAGAGTCATCATTTGTTGTGCCCTCAACACACACACCCCATTCGGAACGAGGACCCTCTTCTTCTTTGGGCTTGCCAAGTCACTTTTACTTTTGCCTCATTTTGCATGCCCCCTATTTTGGTGTCCTAGGTGGTCAAGGAGTCTTAAGGATGTCATCTCAAGAGGTGGGTCCCCCTTGTCTTTTATTTTTCCTTGGTGTTTTGTTTGGCTCTTAGGAGTTGTTATTTTCCTCCTAAGACCTTGTTTCTTTTGCTTTGTGGGTTCAAGGTGCAGGATGAAACTAGACCTAGAACCTTCACAAAGTTCATGGTTCAGTTTTCATTTCAATTCCGGCTCTGCTTCTTGTCTTCTTGTTTTTGTGTTGTTTTGCTTGTGTTCAACCTTTGGGTTGGTTTCCTCCCTTTGGTCTTCTTTGGTTTTCCTTTTTCCTTCATTTCCTTTCCTTTCGCTAGAGGCAAAACTGGGGTGGAAACAGAATTTGAAACTTTGCTTAAGGTTTTGAGTCTAGCTTTGGTTCCACCTCCACTCTCGTTGCATTTCGCCTCCACTCCTGCTTTTCTCCTTTGTGTTGTGTCCTCGTTTGGTGTCTTGTCTAGGTCTGGTTTTGGCCCTAGTCCCATCTTCCTTTGCTTTCTTTTGTCGCCTTTTGTTTGTCGGTTTTTGTTCCTTTCACCTAAAGCCGAACCGAGGTGGTAACTGAATTTGGAACTTTTCTTAAGGTTTCGAGTCTAATTTTGGTTATGCCTCCGCCTGGTTTTGGTTCTTCCTCCACCTTGTTTTGGTTCTGCCCCGGTTTCGTCTTCCTTTGTTTTCATTGTCTCCTCCCATTTGTTTTGGTCATGCTATTTGTGTTTGGGGAATCTTCTATGCTCCAATGTATTTGAATCTTCTTAGTTCAACTCACTTGATGTTGGTGATAAACTGGCGGAGCCAGAGTGGGGGATGAACTTGGGACCATCGGTTGGTTCTAGGTTCGGATTTCGTTTCATTCCCAGGTTTGATCTCATTTTGTTTTGTTCCCAGGTCTGATCTCATTCCCGTTCTGAACCCGACCCTGCCTACAATAAGAAACTTCTTGTTCCTAATTCTCTCCTAGCTCCACCTCCAGTAGGTGCAAAATATGATTAAGTATGGAGAGTTACCTTGAAGGAGTAAAGAATTATGTGAGTGGGCCCCAATGCTTTCCTTTCCCTCCCCCCATGAATTGAAAACTTCTACTAGGGAGGAAGCATGCAGACATTCCAGTGCGAGCGGCCACTTGCAGGTTGCCATCTTGCCTTTGTTGCTCCTAACTACCAACCTGATCCCACCACCTGCCATACGGGTCCCAACCTCATTACTTCCATCTAGACGATGATGTACATATAACTCATGCCAGGGCTCCTCGCAGACCTGATGATGCAAGCCACCTTATGCAGAACTCTGTCCCGCTGCTGCTCAAAATTCAAACTCACCAATCTTTTCATCTATCGTACTTACATTGATGGTTGTATTAAATGTCGATTAGGGGTATAAAACCTGGCCTGACCTATCATTTTCAATGTCAGGTTATTCGAGAGAAAACTTAGAGCTGCTAGAGAGACACATTATCTTCACCATTATCTAACATCATGCGTGTCACCTTCATCAACCGACTCCTTAGGGATTTAACAACTTGCTCCACCAGGTTCTTAAGGTATGCTTGTTGTTTTCCCTCCATTTTTTTTGGGTGATTTCATGTTCGAGTGATAAGTAAAACCAAGTTAAAATGCCTCTACCTAGTAGATGAAGAGAACACCTAAAAAGCCCATGTTGTTGAATTACAAGAAAACCTTCAAAATTTCCCTAAGGTTGAATATGGAACCTTGTCATCTCGGTGCCATTCTTCACGCAAAGCATTCACGCCCTCTAGACCTGGCCCTCCCCGTTACCGCTTAAGAAACTTCGAAAAAAAAACTCCTCTAAAATAGCAAGATGCCTTCTTGGGCCTACGAACCCGAATTTTCTTTGGTGGGTCACTATTGGGACTTGAAAATAAATTTGAAATCTCGGCCTCCTTCATGCTTCCCAGGCCCGCCTCCACGGGACTCTGTCTCTAGGATTTCGCATTGCTTTCATCTTCGTAAATGGCATTACGATTCTATTCACCCGAGCCTCAGGATATGCCTTGTCTTCTGTCGTCCGAGTTAAGGAAACAAAATGTTATATCCTTTATGTCCTTTGGGTCCCAGTTCACGGAGTTTCATCCGTGGACTTCCGTGACAACTTCGTCATTTCCAATGGCCATCCTTTGTTGGATTCTTGACCTACTGGGTCCACACACTGAAAATTACTAAGTTACACTGGCTATCCTTCAGGATCATGGGTCCCAAACCCTGGAACTCCACCCCTGGAACATTGTCTCACAGGAGCCATTCCAAATGGAAAACTCCCACCAACTTTCCCGCCTCACATCTCTGGGTGCTCCAAATATCATTCAAATGACCTCTAATCTAGAAACAAGCCTTGACCCACATGCTTAAATTGAACCCTCCCTTCAATGAGCCTTTTGAATTACCCAAACTTGAATCTAGGTGGAACCACATGAAATTCCCTACCTTGTTCGCCCTTCACAACAACAATCCTACCAGGGAAGTCCGGCCCCATGGGCTCGGGTTGCCCCAATTCCCTCCAATAAACTATTGATGGCATCTCAAAGAAAATGTTTGATTTCATGAGTGATGTATTATCCAACCTAACTTTGTTACGGCTAACATTGATGTTTTATGCTTAATTGCACTTATCACATCATTGTCTATAGGATATATGGAATTGGGTGCAGAACCCTCAAGGGCAGCTGCAAAGAAAGACATAGGGAAGAAAGCAGGTAGAGTACCTCATGGGAAAGAGGACAAAGACTAGATGAAATATCCATTCCAGGGAGAGCCCTTGAACTCAAAGATCATCACAGACTAGAAAGAAATCACAAATACCAATATCGATCACATCGACATTGATGACTTCAAACAGAGGGTCACAATCAACCTGACCACAGACAATGCCCAGCTAATCAGACAAAGTAGAATTGCTAAGGTTGCAGGCTTTCCTCCATCCCTTGTCACTCCTAAATTAGTCATGGCCTGTCGGCAGGCATATCAACCAAAGACTCAAACAATAATTGATAGACGTTGGAACATTTTGGTTGATATGTTGGGGGAGGCAATAACAAAGACTTTTCACATCTCGACCTTTGGGGAGATGGAACTACCGAAAATTAAGGAATGCAAGGCAATGTAGGATGCAAATCCCATCAGGTGCAAGAAGATTATAAACCAATATTGGTTTAAAGAGAAGCGGGGAAGCACTATGAAAGTTCCCCAAGAACTTTACCACAGTGATTTCCATGAAGACTATCGCGACTTAGTAACTCTGTTGAGTAGAATAATAGGCCTTCCCGCTGTTGCATATTTTATAGAATGAATGGTTTACTTTGTAGAGCAGATCCTTCATGGAAAGGAGGAGGATTCCACACAGACCACATTCTACTGGGGAGGAATCATAAGTGACTACTTCCACGAGCAGTTTATGAATATCAAGAAGACATCCAAATTTTATATGACATCCTACCTTGTTTACTCACTGGTCGAGCAGAGGCAGTATAGTGGACTATTCAAAGCGCCTAATGAAGAATTTGGTCATGCATTAAAATTTTATAATAGAAACCCTTAGTTTTAGTATAGAAATTTCAAGAGGGACTATTGCAAGGTGAATGACACTTTCATAAGTCACATTATCAGGCTGCTTGGAGGAAATTTCAAGAGGAGAGTTTCTCACAGTGCTCGTGTGTTCCTCAAACAGTACGCCTTCTTGTTTATTCAGTACCCTAAGTTCACCTACATTTCTGCCCAAGGCTACATAGAAAGGCCAAATAAGCTACCCTGGTACCCCAATGACTGAATTGTATTGCTAGAACTCTATGGACAACTGTGGCATGTGCATACTCTTCTCAATAGTAGGCATTTGGTAGGAATCCCCTATCCTCTTTCTTTTGGTCCAGGGATGTACAAGCTACAAACCTCTCAGTGTGCAGGGAACTTAGAGAAGGAACTAGCAGAATACCATTTCATCCTCCACACTACTCACTCATAAATAGACCTATATGGGCACATAAGAAAAGCACTGGGACCAGAGTACGCCCACTTGCATCATGTTGAAGATTTTTGGGAAAATTGCAAAGATGATAAGGAGGTGCGCGTGAGGCATTACATGCGAATGACTGTGTACTTTGTGAAAAGGGTGAATTTATTTCTTGTACCTGATCAAGTGGAGGAAGACAAGAGCACGGTCTTGGACCCCAGGTACAATGCAATTGCCAACTTGTCACTGCCAACAATAGATTGGGATGAGCGAGAGGTCAATGACCTCGATATTATAACCAAGCTAGTTGAGGCTCGCACCAAGGAATGGGTCGATGGACAGGTAGCACAATTGAAGCAATAAGGGGTTGTCCTAAAATATGAAGGGATCAAAAGTGAGCCTAGTGCCACAGATGATGCTACTGCTACAACCTCGATGGGGGAAACATCCAAATCTCCCATGTTCAAAAGGTCAAGGAAAAGAAAAGAGACTGAAGCACAACAGTCAAATCCAAAATTTTATGCAAGGAAAGCTTTAGAGGGTGAGCCCTCAAAGAAGCAAAAAAGGTCACGAAGCATCACAAGGCTACCTTCTATTCAAGAGGGTCCCCTCCGCAAAGGAGATAAAATGGAGATGGATCGGCCAAAGTCCCCACCAGCTGTCTTAGGTGTTGTCGTCCCTCTTCCCATTTCTCAAGCTATGGTTGCTACATCTCCACCTGTAGTGGATATTTCGGTCCACCTTTCCTACTCTTCACCAATTGGGCCCATAGTATTGGTTGATTCCTCCTCTGCTACAACTTCTTTGCTTTCCTCCGCCTCTATGTCTCCCACCATGTCGCTTCCATTGGCAGCAACAATAATACCAATGCCAACACTCACATTGCCAGAGGCATTCTCACAACACATGCAAAATGTCCCCTCTGAGACTTCCCAAGTGCTGATGGATCCCACCATCCAAGCCATCTTAGTGCAGATCCTCACTCGTTCCCCTCCCTCAAAGCCTCCAACGGAGCCACCAGCAATGGAAGCTACAATGCAAATATCCAAAGAGATGGAGCAATGAGAAAGAGAAGTCTCAAAAACATTAGAAAAAGGGGTAGATGAATATTGCAAACATCTAGAGTATGAGCACCTACAAATCGACAAGGTGGTTCATTAAGAAGAAGAAACAGATCCTCTAAAAGTGGAGATGAAGAAGAAGACACCGGTGAAAAGCTTATTGTGCAAATTTTTGATCTTGACTTTGAAGAAGAGCTGGCTAGGCAACTAAGGGATGTTGGAGAAGAAGTAGAGGGGTCACCTCCTAAAGAAGGGAAAGAAGATGACAAGGTAGAAGAAAATATGGAGCTTCCTACAGGTGAACAGTAGGAGGAAAGCCCCGAACATGACAAAGAATTTCCTTTCTCTGAAGGACAAGAAGAACAAGAAAGGAAACAGGATGAAGAAGTTGAAGAAAAGGAAGGAGAGGAGGCTGAGAAAGAAGAAGGTCCCAGAGAGAAATTGCCTACTAAGTATCCCATCAAATTCCTTGTCTTCATCTAGGACTCCAAAGAGGAAGAGGGAGAAGGCACTAAAATGGAGGAAAAGGATCTTAGAGATAAAGAAGTAGAAGTCCAAACAAATGAAGAGGAAGGTGATCATGAATCACCTAAGGAAAAATCTGCTATGCCCAAATGGCTAGAAAAGCAGCTTGAGAAGAAAGCTCCCACCCTGGCTAACCCAAGATCAAGGTTGGAAGATATCTTAGCTAGGGGAAAATCAGCACCAAAAGGGAGAAGAAGCCAAAAATTAGATCCAAGGTGATGATGGATGTATCCAGATCTAGGACCGTCCAAGTGGCAATGCTAGTAGTGGGATCAGAAGGGATAAACTACAATGTCTCTACCATTGATTTAGGAACAAGTACTAGAGAGAAAAAGGTAGAGTACCTCCGAGAATCTATAGCCACAGTAGTGCATAGTAGTGCACTTGATACAACAGGACAAGGCTTCAAAAGAAGAGCTCAAGGAATAGGTGGTTGATCTGACGATGTACATCCAACAATGGTCCTCTATGGAAGAAGCACCCACCACATCCATGGCTCCACCAAAATTGCTAATAAAAGAGAAAATAAACAAGCTGGAAAAGAGAAAGAACCTGGATAAAACTACAAAAAGCTGGTTCTGGCTAGTCCTATGTGTTGGAAACATGGGCATTGATCTTACTGTCCAGATAGCTAACAAATTCTTGGATCTCCAACAGCCTCTTAAGGGTACGAAGAAACTCTACACCGACTTCCTAGCAGGATATAATTCCACCTATCCAAAGATAGAGGCTATTCTTAAATTGTCAAACTAGACTTGGGAAAAGGAGCTCGCCTTCAAGAAGGATGACCACTGGCTAGTGGATGTATGGAAGTGAGACTTTGTGAATCAAAAAGAAAGGTTGGAGTTGGTGCTCGATAAGATGAATGTGGATATTGAGTGGGCTAAAGAGATCTAGGAAAATTGTGTTAGATACTTGAAGCTACTAACAAGATATGATATGCCTGTCGTACAGATGGATCGAGAAAAGATAAAGCCCCATTTATAGAGGAGGATTGATGATGGGATGTCAAATGAGATCACCACTAATTTCATGAGCTCCATTTCCCAAGCCTTTACCCAGTCAGAGATGTTCCAGGATCACACCGCTAAGTATGATGAAGATTGGGAAAAGCTCACCGAGTAGTCCCAAGAATGGAGTTATCAAGTGTTGTGATCCAAAATCATTGATGTAGATAAGCTCCAACCATTGATTCTGAAGTTTATGGAGTATGCAGCTTTGAAGAAGTAGGAAGGCAACCCTATTATTGATGAAGAGTTCCTAAAGGAATAGCTACAGCAAAAGGGCAACTAGAAAAAAGACAAAATGTTACAGTGTTGTCACTAGAGGACAAAATAGGGATAAAGATAAAGTTGTATTTTAAAATGTAATATATTGTGGGGTAGGTAAAACCCTAATTTGTAAGGAATCATGGCCACACAATGAAATTAATCTTGTCCATTCATTTTACCTTTTGGACACTATAAATAGGGGGTCTCCTCTCATTTTCAAGAGAGAGTTGAGTTGTAATGACATGTAGAAATTTTAATGGAAATACATTGACTTTGGTGCATTTTCTAAGTTTCTCTACATGTTTCATGATTCAATCTCCCATAGTTAGATGTTTTAGTTACATTTATATTGCTATCCTAGTTAGTTTTAGATTATTTAGATAGATTTGGTAGTGTTGTTTTGTTTTTATGAAAAATTTTGATGTGTAGATGCCTTCCCAATCCATACTTTTTATTATTTGGTGTTGGTAAAAGGTTGTGTAAAGTTATTCTGGGCTAAAACTTAAAGTTGTTTTAAACTTTAATCTTTATTCATTCATGTATGTGGTGGATAAATGGTAAAATATTTGCAAACCTTAGAAGATAGCACAAATTTCATGATACTATAGGTTTCTTGGTTAAGTGGAATCCTGTTTAAAGGAAGTTGTCCATAGCAGAACCTCCATAATCACTATTCATAGTTAGTTGTAGATCTAGGAAACTCCCCTCTTCCCTGCTTTTTTCCCTTCCTTTTTTAGAAATAACCTAAGCCAAGGTTCATTGCACATTGTAAAGCCAAAACTCAAGGAAAACCTTGGAGTTTTAGATAGTTGTTTGAACTTGCAGCAAAGTGCATGTCATTTCCCATCTTAGAAACTTCAATCTTCAAGATCCACTTCGCATCCAACTACATAAGTCTACCCTGTGATTACCAACAAAATCACATCAAATATCAACTAAGGAATTCCATGCAAGTCATGACCTAACACCCGAGAAACCTTGGGGTGATTTTCAACAACTTGTTGTTGGAAGTCTCCTTTCAAGAGAGGTAGTGCACTTATGCATTGCCTGTGTTGAGAAAGTGTGTAAAACGTAGCATCAACAGAGTGGATGTTTGATTTATCCCTAGTGATGGAGTTGTGAAGCCTTGTGTCAAATTTTGTGCAACAAATGATGGGGAAATTGGAGTTACATTTTCAAAGGCTTGATGTTCCATGATTTCTTCCCTAGTAAGTCCAAACGGGTTATGGCTAGCGTCTTCAATCTCATATCGCCCTGATGGAGATGAGGGTTGTTGTTATAGAGTAAATTGATATCTCAGATCAAATTCTAGAGGATTTGGATCACTTGAGGTAAATGTGACTTTGTTTTTTTCCATGATTCTCTTGTGTTTTGATCTTGTCTTTACCATAAATTTTGGGTCAGCTCTAGGAGAGTTGTGTTGTGATTTGTAATGTTTGAACTCTCTAATTGACTTAAATTTAGGTAAAAGGGATGCTTTAAGTCTTTTTGGATCAATGATGATAATGGGTGATGAAAAGGTGGGCGATGTGGAAAGTGGTCTTTGCAAATATTTTGGAACAACACTTTTGACTTAAGAGTTTGATGTTTTGATGTTTGATAAAGGATGTTTATGAACTTGGAAATATTTAGTGTAGACTCGTGACCTTGAAGATAAAATAGCTCAAAGATGATAACTAACTCAACCAAGTGCATGGAAAAGGGTACATATCACATACAAAGTAGCTAAGTTAGGTGTTGGTTTGATAGATGTTTAAGTCAAAAAGTGTTAGTGTATTCAAAAAATTTGCAAAGTTTGGTGGGATGAATGATGAAATTTGGAGGGGTGAATTAAATTTTTCACCCAATGTTGACCTAGAGTGAACCTTTGTGTGATAAGACCAAGGTAGTGAGAAACATGCTAGACCTCTAAAGTTTTCAAATCCTAAAGACCCAATGTTTTAGATAGGTTCAATATCATGAAAAAGACAAGGTTTCTAACCAAAAAAGAACATATACAATTTTGGATTGTTCTTTGAAACACGTTTGTAGAAGTAGTATAACAACTTGGTTCTATTTTGGTGAAGTGTTGCAAGGTATTTTTTGAGAGCTTTTAGAGTAAGATGCCTAAGCTTGAAATGACGACCTGTAGACCTTCTCTTAGGGATTTTGATTTTTTTGTGAGATCATTTAGAGAAGTCTATGTCTATGGAAGAAAAGATGAGATTTATTGTCATGCACATGGTCGTAATAGGGGCCTTCCATCCTCAATATTGGTTTATTCCTTTTATTCATCTAAGATGTTTGTGGCGTTTCTCCACTGAGCAGGTGTTTCTTTTGTTTCAAAAGTGAAGCTTCTCAAAATATTGATTATATTGGTTTGTTCTCCATTAATGACTTCAAAGTTTGCTTGAATAATAGCATATGTAAGGTCGGGTTGTTCAACGGGAGCGATCGGTCTCCAAATGGTCATGTGGGGTTCAATTTGTCAAGTTTATCTTGCTTAAGTGAGTTTATTTTACCTCAAACACTTGTCTTGATTGTGTTCAAAATAGATGTATATGTCAAACTTGTCTTGATTATGTTCAAAATAGATGTATATGTCAAAAACATCATAAATTTCATAATGTCCATTTCATGAAAAGGATGAAGTTCAAGCCATAGTTTCCTATGTTAACATTGGGAAGTATGGATTGAGATATAAGTCAAGATATTTAGAAATCTAAGGATAGAAATCCTTAGGACAAGCATTAATATCAAGGCTATTTCAAGAGGTATCCATACTTTAGACCAAAGGGTTTTAAATTTTGAAAAGATTGTAAATCTTTTTTTCTAATGTTTTGGAACCAAACAAATTATTAAACTAACTCACAAGCATTTACCATCCTAGGCTCAAAAGATACTGCTTACTGAATCCCCACTTAGATTTCTCCAAACACTAAGACAATGCGAACAATTAAAGATTTGGAAAAATTGGCTCCCCTCCATAGCACACACTTCTTAGGACCACCACATCTCAAAATCCTAAAGATTCGAAGATCCTAAGGATTTTTTTGTTTGAACAATGAGTAGTACAAATGTGGGGCAGCTTCGAAATGACCGTTCCTGCACTAACAAGCATAAAGGTTTTTGGCTTCTAAACAGTTGGTTTGCAATAAGGAATTTCATTTAAGGTGGTCATACACGTGGAAATATTAGCTCAAGATTATGGAGAATCGAGAGGCCTCTCAGTCTCTTCCTAAGAAGAGATTTTGACGTATCACATGGATACTGAGGATGAAACTTGTCGATATGATGTATCCGCACTTGTTGTTTATGAATTTAGTCACAAACACATTATTTATAAAACCTCTTGAAATAGCTTGGATTTAATTTTTTTCCACTTAGGACGTTCCCTCCTTTCGAAGCGAGGAGGCAAGCCCTCTAAAGATAAACAATAGCAAGGAAGTACGTTTGTATTTCAATCATCCTAGTTTGCATGAAACAAGGAGAGAACACACACCACACCTTTTCCCTAAACTAGCAAGGGGTTCATTTTTAATCCAAATTGAAAGATGTAGGTGATTACACAAAGTGTTAAGGAATGTTTATGTTTCTCAAGATTGTGGAGTGGCACGAGAGAATTGCATACACATTCAATAACAAAGATGTAAATAAAAACATAACAAGCACTCATTAATTTCAACCCCTAAAGCTAATATGAATTAATTTTATGCATCAAATGAAATGTTAAGTTGTTTTATCCAATTTTAAACCCAAAGTAAAATGATGAAATGAGGGTTCAATTTTAGTGTTGTTTGAGCATTCTTTTTAAACCCAAAAGAAAATTAGTGTGGTCCTAAAGCATAAAATGAAAAGCATAATAGATGGGTTATAATTTCCCCAAAAGCATCAAATGCTTGTTACAATCATAAGATTCAAAGATGAGAATGCTTCTTCACTTCAACTTTTATTGTCCAACCCGCAAAATCCGATTAGTCTAAAAACCAGAACAATGTTAGAGGCAAGTTAGTAATCTAATGAAGTGAAAAAATTAAAACACATGTTGAAAAAAGATCGTTAAATTTCTTACCAAAGTTGAACATCGCTATTCACGATAATGTCACTCTAGTGAACTTGGGTGTCGCTTTGCAGAGAAAATAGTGACGACGATAGCATTGCCATTTCAAGAGCATCACCATTTATAAATATTTAATACCTCTAAAAAGTATTAGCATCGTCGTTTACTTAATCAGCATTGGGATATTAAATAGGCGTCGTTGTTTCAGATGAAAATAGCGTCACAATATGGTGACGCCCATCAAAAGGCATCACTGAAATTCTTTTGGGTGTCATTGTATCCTATAAAAGTCAGAAAAAATGGAATTCAAGATAGAAATTGATTAAATTTGATTGGTTTTTCCCTCCTAGTGCTAGAATGTGATTAGACGAATTAGCATGGGCTGATTATGCTTGATCCATGATGAATCAAAGCATAATGAATCCACTAATGTCAAATCCCAACAGGATCATTCAAATGAAAATTAAACTTAACATTTATCAAAACTAAGCACTCTAAACTATGAAAGCATTAAAATGTCTACTCTAATCCATCTGAAACTTATCCCGTTGTGGGAGTGGTGTCGTGTTGATGTGGAACGGCGACCCTTTCCCAATATCGTGGATCAATGAGCTTGTTCCAGTCAGTTTAATTGAAGAAAATTGATGGAACAGTTGTGAGACATGTATGAAAACATTATTTTAATCTAAATGATCATGATGCAAGCTAATTTAACATGATTTTATGCTAAAAATGATCTAGTTATGCAAAAGCTAAGCTAATCTAGATGGAATTTAAACTAAAAGATTAAAACCCTAATTAATAAACAAGCTTAATGGATGCATCTAAATTACCATGGAAGCCATTAATGGAAGCTTAAAACTAACTAAATGCAATTAAAATGAACTAAAAGATGTTAAATGTGTGCTAAATATGAGTGTGAGTGTGAGTGATTTCAACAACATAAGTTTGCTCTGAAAGATGGATCCCTATTCAATAGAGGCAAACTATATTTATAGAATAGGTAAAAAGAGATCAATGGATGAGATCAAAAATATCAATCAACGGTCAAGGATGAAAGAAATAAGAGGTATGGATCATGGATTCTCATCAATAGGTGAAAATGCAAGATGATATTTAATCAAGGGTTCACATTCCCTCAAACAAACACACTTTCAACTTGTCCAAGAGGTCACAAGTTATCTTGCTTAAGAAGCTAAGTAAGTTTGTTGAGAAAAAGGAATATTCCCCTTTTTCAAATGAATGAGGAGAGAGAATATTCATTGGAATATTCTCATGGGTGAAGGAAAAGGATAATTTAGTTAATTAAAACTAAATTAAATTGTGCAAAAGGGAAATGAATATTCCATTGGAGGAATATGAAAAGGAGGAATATTCCCTTGGAATATTCCTTTACAAGTGGGGGGAATTAGATTTAATTGATAATTATACAATTAGGGGGTTTAGAAGAATTAGATGATATTCATCAAATAAAATGATTTAACGAATGAGGGAAAAGGTGAAATGACATTTAATCTAATAACTTAAAGGGTTATTTTATTCAATTAAATAAGAAGATTTAGGGATTAAGTTAAATAACTTGATTTATTTAATTTAATAGAACGACTTATGTTAGTATGAGAGGGGATGAATTAACCCGATTTGATAAATTAGGTTAATAGGTGAAAATGATGTAATTAATTAAATAGCTAGGATAATTTAATTAATTAAGTGAAAATAGGATGGATTTGAGGATGAAATGGTGTTAGTATACCTAATTCAAGTGTATGATATGATTCGGGACATTTTTCAATGTCTACATATCCAAAATTTATCTTTTTCTAAATCTTCTTGTAAAATATTTGTGTACTTGATTCCACTTCAAAAAATAAAACCTATAGTTGTCTCTTCCAATAATTTGAATAGAATATGCCTTGTTAAGAGATTGCACAAGACAACAGTGCAATTAAAAATGTAGAAAATGGTGCTTTAGACTGTACTACAGAAAAGGAATGTTGTAGAAAAAATGTGCTCTATCAGTATTTTCCAAATTGGGAAAAAATGGTTAAATAAGAAACACGTACACATTCTATTTTAGGAACGTGTTACCTTTACCAACAAGTAAATAGGTAATGCGTACGTGTTTTATTTAAATAATGCGTACGTGTTTTATTTAAATAATTGGTACGTGTTTTATTTAAATAATGTGTATGCATTATTAAAAAGTTGAATCTCCAACCCACATGCAGCCTCGGTTTTAGGTTTGATAAAGGCTTGGCAACCTGACCCTTAGCCTTTGACCTGCAACTAAAAAACTAAGGTAGATTCAAGAGGAATGTCCAACTTTGGCAATATGGCTGATGGAATTTTTTTTTGAATCAATCTATGAAATTAAAACCCATTAGAGAACACAATGTCTAGTTTCCAAATATATAATTTTTATTAATATTGGATTATATTTGTTATTTTTTAATTAATTTCTACACAAATTAGTCCATAAACTTGAAATATCAGGCTTTTTTGTTTTTTAATAACTTTTTTTTGGTTAACTTTCTTGTAAAAAAATTATATGGCATAAACCTTTAGACAATTCTCTACACTAACAAAAAATATTCAAAAAATATTTAGTTTATGCCCAATTATGATGTTCGTGCACATTGATTTTTAAAAATAGCAATTAAGGCCAATAAAAATTCAAAAAAAAAAATTACAAAAAAATATCTTCATCAATCTTCATGTTGTTAGCTCTCTTTTCTTAAAAAGAATTAGCAAAATACTTTTATTTAAGTCAAAAAGTGGTTTTTGTATATGTGCATGGTATGGTAGAAACAAAAGACTTTTAAAAAGTGGTTTTTTATACATCCCTATCAAAATTTAATTTCTATCATCTGGGTATTTGAATAAATTACATATTTGAAAACTATATTCAAAATGCTAAATGGGTAAACCCACAAAACTAATTTGCAATTTTAGTGAGGAAGGAAAATTGTAAAAAATGCTCTCATGGAGAAAATTTTGGTTTTTGGGAGTTCGAAAGAAATTTTGGTTCAAGCAAACCCCTTTTGGGTTCGCTCGAACCCCCCTTCGAGTGAACCTATTAAATGTTGAGTCCCACCATATTCCACATTTCCTGGAATGAAAAAAAAAGAAAAACTTTGTGGAAAGGAGGTTTGAACGAACCTCCAAGGGGGGGTCACTCGAACCTAGGTTCATTTGAACCCCCCTTTTCCCCCCTTCTCCCCCTCTGGCACCAAATTTCTCCAAAAAATTTCCTTTCGAAGCTCAAGTTGAGGATAAAAATAGAAGAGACTTCACAAACCCAACTAGATGATGGTAGTCCTTAGAATGAACTATCCAACGAATATAATTTTAATGTTTTAGTTTTATTATGTATTTGCTTTTTTAGTTTGATCAAACATAGGTTTTTCACCAAAAATCAAGCTCTTTGTTTTACACATGTGGAAAAATAGTAGATTATCAAAAAAAAATGAAAAATATCAATGCACTAGATATTGATGTCCATGATCCAATTAAAAAAAAAATTGAATTTTGATACATACAAAAAAAGTTATGTTGTATGCGGTTTGCTTATGTCTGAATTATAATTGTTTTGACTTTGAAACTTGATTAAGGAAAAAATATTCAATAAAACACTATGAAACCAAATAAAAGTGCTAGCTATCATAGTTACAAATCTAAATTTGAAAAAAATAGAATTTTATCCTTCATGGAAAAAGAGTTATGCTATATACAGTGAGCATCACTCCTTAAAAATGGTGTTTACTGAAAAAATAGTTTCTGAAGGAGATGGAAAAGAAGTGCAATCAAATTCCAAAAATTTTGAAAAAAATATATTTAGAATTTACAGACAAAATTTCACGAATCACTAGTTTGCATCATCTTCAAATTCCTCACAGTTTAGCCACTATAGGTGCCTGAATGTGAAGATTTAGTTAGTAAAAATTAGTTCAGTGTCCAGTTTGGCCAAAAATTGTAAATCAATATTGTGGGATCACCCAAATTTCATATTACTAACTTTTTTTTAAGGTTCATTGTGTAAGTGTCTCAAATTTTCAATCCAAGTGTGACAAATTCTAAAAAATAGCAAAAACACTTCCACTATTTGAGCTTTTTGTGGACCCAACTTCTTGCAACAACCCAATAAGGTGAGTCCACTTCTAGTGGAAGTTACAAACTTGGAGAAAAACTTGAAATCAAGAAAAATCAAACGGAATATCGTTATTTATAAAATGGGATCCCATTTTTCTTTGGGACATTGAGCCAAAAACAAGATCCCATTTCATAAAAAAATATTTTTTATGCTTTTAAGAAATGAGATCCCATTTTATAAAATTTAAAATTTTGGTTGGTTTTGTGTTGTGTTTTCAATTCAAGAAAATGTTTATGGACCCGAACCTAAGCTTTGGACCTAGTTTGACCTACAACTTGAAGGTCATATCAATGTCACAAGAAAAGAGTGACTTTGGACATATGTCTGAAGACCTTTTTTGCAAAAAAAATTGATGAAATTAAAACCCATTATAGATGAGACTATGCAAATTCCAAATATGTAATTTTTTTACAATTGGATTTTTTTTTCTATTTTTCAAATATTTTTTGATAAAACCAATCCATAAACTTGAAATATTAGAGTTTTTTAATATTTTAATAACTTTTTATTAAAATGATTTTTTGAAAAACAAATTATATCTGAGCATTCTTCGGACAATTCTTTTCAATTTGAAAGAAAATTTCAAAATATGATAAGTTTAGGTCATCTTATGTGTGACATACACAAAGATTTTTCAAAACACCAAATATGGCCAATCAAAAATTAACAAAAAAAATTACAAAAAAATATTGTGAACATTATTCAGTATGTTACAATTTGTTTCCCAAAAGAATTCAAAAGATTACAATTATTTAGGTCAAAATATGGATGACATACACGTGCATGGTATGGTAAAAGAAGTTTTTTTAAATAGTGGTTTTTAGACATGCCTATTGAAAATCAATTTATATCATCTAGATGTTAAAATAAATTACATATTTGGAAACTATACTCAAGTAAGTGCACCAATCTGTGACACAATTTAGGTGTCAAATTGTAAAAATTCGCAAAAAAAGGTCGAAATTGGTCATTTGGTGTGCACCAAATGAAAAAGGTGAATAAAAGAAAAAAACACATTTTGAAACCTCATTTCACTTCAACCTATGGCTTGGCTTGGAGGATTTGAGGTCTGCAACTCGCGCTCACCAAATATCATCCATTATTTGCATCCTTAGCTTGCTATTTTTCACGAGGATGCCACCAACACGTTAGAGACATCAAAGATTGCAAAGAGGTATGTATTTTTTATTCTATTTATTTTGAATTTGATTTAGAATGTAGATTGAAATAGGTTTTTATAATAAAAATTTTCTCTAATTCTCAAGGAATGAATCTCCACCTCTAAACATTGAGAATTCACAGTCACCCCCTCAAGAAGAGCCTCCTATTCAAGAACAACCTGAAACCCCTTCATCAATTCATAGGTATCCTCAAGGAACACAAGAAAATATTCTAAATCAAATTGAAAACAATAAAAGAGACATTGAACAATTAATTTGAAGATTAACCAAGCATGCTGAAACCCACCCTTATAGGAGAGGGCTTGCTGAATCATTGAAGTCAATTGTATCTTATGTAGGAGAAATGAGCGAGAAAATAAATTTTTGGTCAAATAAGAGGCATGATATGAAACAATATTATGCTAGAGGTTTGTCATATGCAAATATTAAAAAACAAAAAATTAGCAAAGCCAACTTGTGTGCCCTATTTACAGACCTGAAAATCAACGCACGTTTGTCTCATACATGCAGGAGGTTCCCCATCCATTGGTACCACCATGAGTTAATTAAAAATAAATTTTGGGAGCAGTGGTGGATGGTATTTGACCAACCTCCATGCAATAACCATGAGGTACCACAATACTTTTTGATCAAACTCTATTGTGAGTTTATCCTCAATAAGATGCCAAATTATTTTGACATCTTAGACTTTCAGGGTAGAGGTGGGGGCTCCACACATGATTCATCTGGAAACTCTGAGACAAGAGGGTTCTCAGAATAAATAGGTTCTTTTGCTAGTTGATCTGCAATAACTTGACCCTTGATTTCTTTTTGCTCGACATACTCGATGTCATACTCTGACAATATCATTACCCATTTTTCCATTCTTCCTGTGAGCATTGCCTTTGATAGGAGATACTTGAGGGGATCAATTTTCACGATGAGCTTTATCTTGTGTGCCAACATGTAATGTCTAAATTTTTGGGATGCAAACACTACTGCGAGGCACGCCTTTTCGATGAATGAGTATTTTAGCTCATGACCAACCATTGTCCTACTGATGTAATAGATAGCCCTCTCCGTTTAGTTTTCGTCATGCTGAGCTAGGAGAGCTCCAAGGGCTGCTGCTGTTGCAGACACATATAAGATCAATGGTTTCTTTGGGATGGGTGGCATTAAGAATGGTGGTGTCAATAGATATTCCTTGATTTTGTTGAATGCTTCTTCACATTTTGTATCCCATTTGTACGCTACTCCCTTGTGGAGTAGGTGAGAATATGGGTTCTGCTTGTCTTCCAGTTTTGCTATGAATCTTCTGATGGATTGGAGTCTGCCTTGGAGGCTTCTCAATTGTTTTAATGTCTTTGGTGCTTCCATCTTGAGGATTTCTTTCACCTTTGCTAGATCCACCTCGATACCCCTCATTGATACTATATACCCTAGGATTTTACCTGATTGTACGCCGAAGACGTACTTCTTCAATTTAGTCTGACCTTGTATTCCTCCAGTCTGTCAAAGATAGCACTTAGGGTTGCTATATGATCTTGTATTTTTCTTGACTTAGCTAGAATGTTGACATAGTCTTCGATAGTTTTATGAATCATGTCGTGGAATATCAATGTCATGGCCCTTTGATAGGTTGCTCCTACGTTCTTTAGGCCAAATGGAATCATGTGCCAACATTAGGTCCCCCATGGACAAGTGAAAGTCATCTTATGTTGATCTTCTTTTGCTATCATGATCTAGTTATATCCTAAAAATTTGTCCATTAGTGATAGCATCTCATGTCTTGTCGTCATGTCTACTATCATGTCGATGTTGGGAAGTGGGAAATCATCCTTCGGACATGCCTTGTTCAAATCTCTAAAGTCTGTACAGATCCTGATGGCTCCATCATGCTTTGAAATAGGTACCAAATTTGACACCCATTCTGGATAATCGATTGGTCGGATAAATCCTGCATCTAACAACTTTTTGAACTCCATTTTGACTAACAGAGTGATCTGAGGATGCATTTTTTTAAGCTTTTGTTTGACTGGTTTTGCTTCTGGATACACAATTAAGTGATGAACCACAGTCTCTAGATCAAGCCCTAGCATGTCAGCATAACTCCATGCGAAGTTTATTTGCCTTTCCCTTAGGAATGCTGCTAGGAGTTCTTGCTCTTTTGATAATAGTGATTCCGCATAGAATGTGATATGCAGGGTCTCCTCTGTTCCTAGGTTGACAGGATTGCATTTTTCGGCCAAGACTACTGACTTCTCCTGATGAATAGATCTTAAAGGAAGATTGAATCCTTCATCCTCGAGCGCCTCAGAGAGGTTTTCACCATTGGATACATCCTTTCTTTTTACTTTTTTCTTGTCAGAGAGTGCCACAGTGTGGTTTTCACTCAAGGACTTGGATATGATTCTTAGTTTCTCACTTTTGCGATTGAAGGATTCAATCGTTTCCCCGTAATAGGCATGTGTGTCCAACTCCATTATAAACCCTGCCTTATGATCTCCATCTAGAATGTTATCCCTCAATCCCATGAATTCTGAGAGTGCCTCATCATTTTTGAACGTATCAAGAACCGATGGTCCTCGTTGGTCGTAGTCGATCAGTTGGGGGTAAACTAAGTGAATCTCATGATTTTGTTGGTCTGGTTCAAAGGATAGGGTGCTAATCATACACTGGGTGGTGTCCTCGAATAACCTAGGTAGATTGGTCATGGTATCCTCCTCATCACTACTAATATAGGCCTCAGTTATAAAGTTATGTATATCTCTACCTATGGATATTGGTGAGTGTGCTTCTGCTAGTATTGGCTGAGGAGAAATATTAACCGTTCTAACCGGAGGACTTCGGCCACGTATGGTTATACTCGGAGGGGTACATCCAAGGCCAAGATTTGTTATGGGTCGCGTCTCTGGCATGATAGGTATTATGAGCCCATTGTCATTTTGTCCCAGTCTTTGATTTCTATCATAGCCCATTGCGAGCATCATTTGTAGGCCCTTGCTTGTCTCATCCATTGGTAATTTAGGTGTCGGTCTTTCATCTTGATAGAGCATGTGAGATGGATCTGCTTCAATAACCTCTTGGCCAAGGTCTCCCAAGCTTGTGAATTCGGGATAGTCTTCAGGAAACGTTTGTGATGTGGACGTTTGGTTTTCTCGTGGACGTCCCCGTGATCTTGGAGATTGTGGTAAATCTCCTATCACAAAATCATTGTTAGGGAGCTTGTACCTTCCACAACCATCCTCCTAGATGATGAGCTTGATGTTGGAGATGGTGGGGATGGTGGGAATGGCGGGTGTCTCTGTCGCAGAAGTGGACGCGATAGTAGTGGGGTCAATGTATGGTGTGGATGGGCCTTCATCATTCTTTGGCACTTGGGGGATTTTGTAATATTTTGCTTCAAGATTTTTGCAATATGAGAAAGGTTCGGTATCTCCATGGATGGTAACTTCTTTTCCATTATGTGTAAATTTCACACATTGGTGGAAAGTTGATGCTACGGCTTTCATCACATGGATCCATGGGCGTCCCAGGAGGATATTGTATGGCAAATAAAGGTCCAAGACCTAACAAGTGGTTTCCATGAGAGTCGGTCCTACTTGAATAGGGAGTTTGATTGTGCCCTGAGACACTCTTTCTTGGTCATCATATGCTCTTATCGTGATGCCTTTTCCTTTGTCGATGGAATCTTCTGATATTTTCAACTGTTTGATGAGGCGGAGAGAACAGATATTCAAACCCGCACCTCCATCCACCAAGACCCTTTTGATTTTTCTCTTGTGTACAATGGCTTCCAAGTGAAGTGTGCGGTTGTGAGATGGTTGAGCGGGGAAATCTTGGTCAGAAAATGTAAGGAGATTAGGTGTTATGATATTTCCGACCATAGCTTGGAATTGCTCCACATCGAGATCTGCGAGGACGGTAGATGAGGCTAATGCTTCTTCAAGGATCTTCTTATGAGCTGATGATATTTTTAACAACTCCATGATGGAGATGTGTGATGGCGTTCACTTGAGTTGGTCTAGGAAATTATAGCCATTAGGAATGGATCTAGATGCAGGGACTCTATTTGGTTGGGATGATTTTGCGATGGTGACTTTGCTGCCTCTTGTGGTGACTCCACAATCTTCGGCATGGGCGCCCTTGATGGTGATGACCATGCAATCTTCATTTAGGGAGGCAACGACTTTTTCATACACATGATTTACATTTGAGTGGGTGCCCTTCCCTTTATCATTTTCATTCCCTTTGTTACCATGATTCGACATCGGATTCGTATATATCTTAAGATCCTGATTTCCCATAGGTTGTTCCATGTTTATGATTTTCTTATCGATGAGATCTTAGATGATGTTTTTGAGTCTCATACAGCTGTTTGTGGTGTGGCCTTTGATTTTATGAAATTTTCAAAGTTGATTCCGTTATACCAAGGAGGTTTGACATTGGGTTCTTGGTAATTCTCAAATGTATGAGGCTTGATAAGTTTTTCGTCAATCAACTTTTTTATTATGTCCTCAAGTGGTTCCCCCAAAATGGTGTATTTTCATTTGGGATAACTTTTGTGTTGAGGTGGTCCCCTTTGGTCATTGAGATTATTGATGGTTGGATTGTTGTTGGGTTGGTATGTTGTGTGATGAGTGTTTTGGTGTTGTGTTTGGATTTGTTGTGCGGGTGTGTTTTGACGAGGACCACTAATGACCACCTTGGCATCTATGACACCATCATTAGTAACATTTTTTTCCTTTCCCACGTATGAGGTTTATCATTGTAATTGGATGGTGGGAGATTATTTTGTTGTTTATGGTATGATGTTGAGTCTGCGGGTTGCGTCACAAGGGCTCTTTCGATGCTAAGCGCCTTGGAGATCAATTGATCATATGTGGTGATGCCCTGAACCTTGAGATGAAATGCCAAGCGGCCTTCAAAGTTGGCTATGATGGTGAAAACTTTTTGTTCTTCTAGCATGGTCCACTTGCACCGATTGGCCTTGGATCGCCATCGTTGAAGGAATGAAGCAAAAGATTCGTTCTTTCCTTGTTTCAGAGCCGAGAGTTCTTCAAGACTAACATCCATTGCAATGTTACATGCGTAGTTCTTAATGAATGCGCCCCTAATTTCTTGGAATGTTTTAATGCCTGAAGGTAAGTGAGAGAACCATTCTATAGTGGGGCCTACCAAGCTCCTAGGAAATAGTCACATTGGATAAGTATCGTCGTATGCGACTTCCATGCAATGAACCTGAAATTCTCTGATGTGATCTTCAGGATTTCCCATCCCTCGATATTTGTCAAATTTGGGGATTTCAAATCCCTTAGGGAATGGTTTCATCTCTAAGCTCCTATCAAATGGATAGGGACACAAGTTGCTTGGTGTTTTGGTTGTTCGCCCTGATTGAAGGTCTAGCACTTGTTGCAAGAGCAACCTGAGTTGTGTCGTCACATCATTTTGTGGATCAAGGGGTGGAATGAAAGTGTTTTGGGGTGTTTCAATCGTCAGTTGGATGGGTGGGTTGGTCGGTGTGTTGTTCGATGGTATGTGTATTTTTTTTCGAGCAAGGTAGGCTTCCACCTGTTGCTATATAAACAACGCCTGTTGTTGATCTTGTTGTTGTTGTGCTAAGATTTGTGCTTGTTGTTGCGCTTGTTGTTGGCCTGCTAGTTGTGTTGCTTCTTGCTACTCTTGGTATTGCTTTAATGCTTGTTGATATGCTTGCAATTGTGTTGCTTGTCTTTGTGCAAGAAGTTGTGCTTGATATTGGGCTTGTTGTGCCTAATATTGAGCTTGTGCTTGTGCTGCTTGTTGTTGCAATAGAAGTTGTGCTTGAGCGGCCTTTTGTGCTTGCAATGCTTGTGCAGCTTGGGTGGCTTCTTGTTGTTGTTGTTGCAATAACGCTTGGGCTTGTTGCGCTTGTAAGGCGGATTGTGCAGCTTGGGCGACTTGTGCAGCTTGAGCAGCTTGTTGAGCAGCTAAGTGTATGGCTTTTTATTTCTGCACTTGTTGGTATCCTCTTTGAAAAGCAACTTGTAATGCCGCGTTGTATTGGTTTGATGTGGTGAACATTGGTGGTGGTGGGGGTGGTGGTGAATTCAGAATGGTGTTTGTGGTAGTGGTGAATGGTGATGTCGTGTTGTTTATTTGATTAGTGGATGGTGGTGTTGGTGTGGTAAGTGGCACCGTTGATGTGATTGGCCCTTGAGAGACCATGCTTTGTGATGTTATGGGGTTGTTTGATGATGTTTCAATTGTTTGTGTGTTTGTCGCTTGTTGTTGCGATGTTGACGACAAGTTTTGAGTGTTTAAAAAAATGCTTTGGTTGATAGTTGGGATGTTGTTTTGATCGATACTTGGTAGAGGGGGAAGCCCTAAACCAAGAAGTGGTGTGGATGATAATGGAAGTGGTGGGAGAGGTGCAAATGTAAGGGGTGTTAGTTGTTGTGTGGTGTCGAATATTCCCCCTAGTCCGAACATATCTCCCTCTTCTTGTGAATTTGTGAGAAGAGGTGTTTGAGGTGTTGCATGAAAAAATGATGATGATGGATCATGATGGAAGGTGAGAGGAACATTTTTGTGTAATGGGTTTTGGGGTATGTTTTGTTCCAAGGTGGTGTTTGCATCCAATTTTTTATTATTAACAAGGGGATGTGCTTGAAGAGCATTGAGGAATGCATTTCCCTTGTTAACGTTGGGTTGGGTTGGAGCAAAAGATGTCGTGATTTGCGGAATTTTTTGCGTGATGTTTTGAGATGGGAGTGTAGATGAAATGGGAATGGTGGATGAGATTGGAGGAAATGATGTCTCCACTATGGTACTCACATCAAAATCCGAAGGTAACTTGGCCCCTTGTTTTGCTAGCTCAAGCATGTATAACGAAGGGTTGAGCCTCATCATGATGTTGATGATTTTATGGTTCTCCAGATTTTGGAGCATTTCAGTCATTTTTTTGTGAGACATTCCAAAGGTAAGATCCTCTCTTTGGTTTTCTTCTTGTGGATTTTGTGATGATGAGAGGGTTAAAGGATTACTTGATTCGACGAGATTCATTTCTACGTCTGTTTGGCTAAGATCGCTCGAAGCGGGTGTTTCTTTGTTGGCTTCCATACTCTTCTTGTATTGAGATCTAGTTAGAACCATAAAACAAGGATCAATCTTCAAGAATATGGGAGATGAATCTCTTGATTCTTTGGATCGATCTTTATTTTATGCCCAAAGTAGAAATTTTTAGGATGTCTTTAGGATCAAAGGTGATGATGATATGATGATGATGTAAAGGATGAATGATGTGGATGTTTTTGGCTTTTGATAAATCTTGAATGAGATACTAGGCTTTTTTAGGACTTGCAAATTTTGATTTTGATTTGTTTTTGGATTTGAGGTTTTGTCCTTGATTTTGATTTTGATTTGGATTTGGATTTTTGAACAAAAATACCTTAAGATGTTGGATGATGATCTAAAGGATAGATTTGTTAAAAGAATGAAAATTTTTATATGAGTGGGGAGAAGGATGCATCTACCCATACCTATCCAAACAAGATGATAGCTTCACTAAGCATCTGAAGAAGGATTCATCCACATATACTAAGCTAAACAAGATGGTTTTGATAACTTTGACTAAGCATGTGCAAAAGGATGCATCTACACATACCTAGCCAAAGGTGGTTTTGATAATGTTTTCAAGGATTTAGTCTCAATGATTTTGATGATTTTGATTTTGCCACAAAGCTTAGCACTTTAAGGATGATTTCAAGATTTTCCAAAAGGTGATGATGAGATGATTTTTGGTTTTTGATGTTTTGGAGGATGGATGAAAAATATTTTGATTTACTTTGATCCCTAGATGAACCTAAAAAGAACACTTTGTTTTCCTAGACCTAGGTATTGAAGAGCATGCAAATGCTTCCTAAAGACCTTTGTAACCAAGAAATGATTTCTTTTGAACATTCATTTTAGGATTTCCAACCAATTATTTTTTTTGCTTTTGGGTTGTGAGTCTTCAACACATATGAAAGTTCACTTTGCTTAGCTTTGCTTAATGTCTTTATTTTACCAAAAACACTTTCTTTGATTAAGTTTTCAAACTAAGATGTCCAATGTCTTAATTTATCCAAACCCCACAAGATATGTCATGTGGAAATTCAATGAACTTAAGGCAAGGGTTTCCTATTGTTTACTTAAGGAGAAAAATTAAGATATAATCCAATGTTTAGAAACCTCTAAGGATGTGAATCCCAAGGGAAAGCAATAACATATAGATTGAGTCAATGGTATTTGTCTCCAAAAGGGTTTGAAATTTGGATGATGTTAAGTGTTTGTTTTTTATTTGTTTTCGATCAAGAAATGCATTTTGTAACCCAAGAATAAGTACAATCCTATGGATGTGTAAGACAATATTTGTTGGATTCCCATTGGACAAGTCCAGCTACGCTTATCTCTAGCTAATGGTTAGATGCTTGACCCCACGGGCTACCCTCCATGACACTCACTTATACAGGCAGCCAAGCATCAACACCATGAAACTCCCATCGCATGTTTTCCATTTCTACTAGAAGACCGTAAAAGTGTGGGGTGGCTTCGACCCGTTCTTGCACCAACAAATAGATTAAAGGATTTTGGAAAATTCTAGCACATGGGTTTTAATAAGGACTTTCCATTTGTGGAGATTGACCCATACGACAAGAGTCCCCTTTCAAATCCATCTTGTCAGAATCAACCACGTGATATTGGCGTTTCTTCCAATATCCACATTTATATCCCTGGCTGGAAATACTCTTGGCTTTAGAGTGTTATCCGGTTGAGTCGTTCCCTTGGGTGAGTACTTTTTCCCCAAGGCAGCCCTCTAGGATAAACAAAAGCGAATGAAGAACAAAACGAATCAATCAATCTTTGATAGCAACAAAAAGAGAATATACACGAAAATGCCCCCACTCACACTCACACAAGATGTTCAATTTTAAACCCAAATCGAAGTGTGGAGGTGATTGCTTTGTCTTAAACCAAAGTCACGAAAAAGGCCTTTTGATTCTCAAGATCGCTATAAAGCGCTAGAGAAGCTCATATGTCCTTTTTCAATGCCTTTAGTCCAAGTAAGCCCTCACAACAAACGAAGTTACACTTGTTCTTTTTAAATCCACAAAGAAAAATATGAGTTCATTTTAAGCACCAAATGACAAAGTGAAAGACATTTGTTCATTTGTTAATCCAAGAAACAAAATCTAGTAAGTTGTGATCCTAAAGTTCATTTTAGCCTTTGCAAGAAATAAACAAAAAGATTCTTTTTAAACCCAAAGGAAGATTAGTGTCCTAAGAAAGAAGAGATAACAAATTCTTAAAGAAGTGTTAAACAAACACTAAAGTGTTTAAAAACACTTTGATTGGATGAAATATCATCATCATGCTCCTTCTTCCCTTGTTTTCGATTTCCAACCTACAAGTGAGAAAAACCAATCAGATTCTGGAAAATACATAAGTTAAAAACTAGAAAACAGAACATAAATTAATCATAAATCAAAAGCACGTGCTAAAAATCAAATTTTCCCTTTTTACTGTCTCCCAGCGTCGCAACTCACAATGGCGTCACAGTTTGTCTTCTCAGCAGTGCCCTCACAACATCGCTTACTAGTCAGCGACACTCTCTGTCGGGATAGAGAGCCCAACTGCATCGCAATTTTCGCCCAGCGTCACTGTTTTTAAAAATTTCAAAAAGTCCTGCCAGTCAACAAGTCCAGCGGCGAAGTTTAGGATTCAAATATCTTGGCGAGACAAGTCCAGCAACGCGGTTTGTGTTTTAAGCGGTGCCATATAGCGACACTGACGAGCCCGCGGTGCCAAAACAGCGACGCTAAGCTCCCAACGTTGGAATTTTCTGTGTGTGAATGAAAACGCAAAATTCTTGAGGAAAACAGATTGAAAGTGAAATGCAGCCCTCCTTCTAGCGCCAAATGTGTGAACCCTTTTCCTAGTACCTACAAAACAACATGAGTAAACAAGTTAAACAAGGAATTGCAAGCTAAAACAAGGATTCCCCATGAAATCCATATACAAACTCAAAATAGGAAAGAAAATAATGAAGAACCAAATAAAAACAATGAAATAGCTTGAATCCTAATTTAAATATGCAAACTCATGATCCCATGGGGGAATTGGTGTCAATTTGATGTGAAAATTGGCCCTTTCCCAATTCCTATGATGAAATTTTGATATGTTGAAGATGATATTGATCCACTTTGATGAAAGATGAGAACTCCAAGCCAAATCTGCAAAAAGCGTAGCTAAGAATTCAATGATGGATGGAAATGGCTAAATATTTTAGCATAATAACTTTGCAATGTTTGTGGATAATGAAATGAAGACATGAGCCCTTCATTTATAGAATTCCAAGATGGATGAATCTCCAAATTTGAGCAATGTGGGACTAACATTCATCCAATGATATGATGCCACTTGTCAAGCTATGAATGGATGAAGGATGTGCAATATTTGGGGTTTATGCCAATAAATGTAAATATTTGAAATTCAAATTTGTTGAAATGACATGCAAGAGGGAAGGGAAAATGCAATAAATGCCACTTATCTCAAGGCAAAGGACATGTAAGATGAATTTATTGCCTTATTGGATGTACATGTTGACTTGGAATTTTTGAATTCAAATTGAGAGAATATTCCAAAAGATGCCTTGTGAGGAAAATAGAGATTTAATAAATGAATTAAATCTATTTTCATGTGCAACTTGCATTATCTAGAGGATGGGACATGAGATGGATTAAATTAATCAAGGGTTAATTAATTTAATGAGAGGAGGTTAGATGATGTGACCTATTTGACTCAAATTTATGGATTTATTTAAATCAAATAAGAGAGGAATATGATAAGAGGCTAATTAAATAAGGATTTTGATTTATTTAATTAAAAGAGAGATGGTGTTAGATTAAATCAAAAAAGATTTTAATTTATTTAATTTAATGGATAGATTTTAGAGATTTAATCAAATAAATTGATTATTTAATTAAATAGGATAATTAGGACGCATGATTGGATTTAATTAACAAAAGAGATGACCGATTAGATAAAAAATAATTTATTGTATTCAAGAGAGGAATATTGATGAATTTAATCGATAGGGGATTTGGATTAAATGGTTAGGACCGAGGACATTCAGAAGAAATGATGTTAGTAAGTCAAATCAGATGCACAATGTCAATCAGTATATTTTATGTGTCTACAACATGTATGCAACTAGTATTAAAGATATTATTATTGCATTTGAACAATTGAATGTTATATTTGAATGTTTGTCTCATAACATGCTTTGGATTTCAAACAGTTTCCTAGTGGACCTTTGACCTCCATACCTCGCAATTCATTTCCTTAAACAACTTACACTCAGGTAGCCTTTATTCAATAATGGTGTTGTAAAACAATGTTAGCTAGTTTTCATAATTTTACATATACAAATCTAAAAAATTGATGAGAAACACAAACATTGCATTTGTATTCCTTGATCGTGTCACATTATCTTCTCCTAATTCACTTTTTGTTCATTTATTCCCTCCTAATCTCATCCCATTAACATTGAATAGTTCACCCTACCATTTACTCTTTCATTTACCATTTGCAGATGTTGACATCAGACAAACCTAGTAGTGATGTTGGTGGCATGATGGACCAAGGAGTTGCTATAGCAATAGCCAGTTCTAATCCATTGAGAGAGGTATGCAACAGATTAGTCGATTTGACATTATATTTGCTCTTTTATGGTCTATTATAGAAAATTTTCATGATACTTTTATGTAGCTTAATTTCTATCTTAATGGTTGCTACAAATGGTTGTCACTCCAAATCATGGACGTGGTAATGATGTAAATGTGAATGATGACTATCTATATGTAGTAAGTGATTATATTTTGTTATATGTCATTCCACAATTCAATTTATGTGTATTAACGTCTTTACATTTTATTGTATCAGTTGAAGGTCCAAAGTGAAGAGAGGACTTGTGAGTGTGTTCGAAAGACCAAAGAACCAACAGTCACTCCATCCAACTGAATTTCGAAGGTAGCATGGGATCTATTTCCTTCCCCTAGAGGGAAATGACTGTATTAGGGTTGTTTGTTGTATGCCTATGTGGAATTTTCGAACATATGTTTTGTACTATCGATATATACATGACATTTTATGTCCATAATATGGCTCCTTTGTACTAAGCTTGTATGGATTTTTTGGATATATTGTATATACTTTTATCAATATATATCATTGTATACCTTACGGCTTTTTGATTAAAAAAATCTTATTTTGCTACTGCCATTCTTGAATGATGTTATCATGTGTATTATGTAAATCATGTGCTTGAATGTTGTAGGCATGGATTTTGTTTACATCTAATACTTAATTAATTATTGTTGATTGCTCAATAAGCTCCATCTAAAGCCTATTGTGTAAATAAGCTCCATTCTTGGTGGTTTGTATCCTTTGGAATGCTTCAATTACTTGTGCCTCACTTATTCGCATGTATGCTTCACTTATTCACATGTATTCTTCATGTATAGTGTGTGTATTCATGTGTATGCTTCATGCTTCCAATGCATTATAGCAAAAATATTTTGGGGAAATTTTGACAAACCAAAAGTATAAGAGTTTTTTAAAAAGTTGGGAAAAAATCATATTTAAAAAAAAACATAAAAAATTGTAGAACAAGAGATAAAATCTATTTATTTTGAAATTGAAAGGTATTTCCATAGCATATAGAGATATAGAGAGCAAATAAAATAAAGATTTTAACTAATGAATTGTAAAAAATATTTTTTTGTAGTTTATATTCATATCGTTGATTACATTTTATTGCACATCTTTCAAAGTCAAAGCATTACTTCACACTGCATAACTAATAACTAGATGCTGATAGATGAAAAAAATTCAATTACAATATAGTTTTTACAAAGTTAGCCTAAGCAGTTATGCAATTACTTCACATTGCATAACTAATAAGTAGAAGCAGTTGCCAATTGCATTTTCTTAACATGGCATTCTATGAGGCCAGATTTCTTTGACGTATTTTATCAAATAGTTCAATGCCTTGTCTATGTTACCACATTTTTGATACATGTCTGCCAAAGTATTTTGTCAAACAGTTCACTGCCTTGTTGCTATGGCTAAAAGCATAAAACAAGTGCTTTCGAACAAGCTATGGATGCTTGGAAAAAATCTATCAAAAGCATAATAACAAGCAATACTATAGACAAGGCAATGAATTGCTTAAATTAAATGCCTAAAAGAAATGTGGTCTCATGGTGATGGAATGCCATGACATGCAAATTGCTATGGATTTTCATGCCACTCCATCACCATGAGACCATGTTTCTTTGAGGCATTTTTTCAAACAATTCATTGCCTTGTCTATGCTACCACATTTTTCATACATGTTTACCAAAGCATTTTATCAAACAGTTCACTGCCTTGCTGCTATGGCTAACATCCTAAAATAGGTGCTTGCAAAAAAGCTATGGATGCTTGGAAAAAATCTATCAAAGCATAATAAGAAGCAATAGCATAGACAAGGCAGCATCCCAGCAATGCCCCAAAGAAATGTGGTCTCACTGTAGAGCATTCCATCACCAAGAGAACACATTTCTTTAAGGATTTTTTTTCAAATAGTTCATTGCCTTGTCTATGCTACCACATTTTTCATACATGTCTACCAAAGCATTTTATCAATCAATTCATTGCCTTGCTACTATGGCTAAAAGTCTAAAATAATTTCTTTCGAACAAGCTATATGGATGCTTGGAAAAAATCCATCAAAGCGTAATAGTAAGCAATAGCATAGACAAGGTAGCAAACTATTTGAAAAAATGCCTCAAAGAAATGTGGTCTCATGGTGATGGAATGCCATGACAAGAAAATTCCCTAGATTGTAATGGCATTCCATCACCATGAGACCACATTTCTTTGAGGAATTTTTTCAAATAGTTTACTACCTTGTCTATGCTACCATATTTTTCATACATATCTACCAAAGCATTTTATCAAATAGTTCATTGTCTTGCTACTATGGCTAAGATCCTACAACAAGTGCTTTCGAACAAGCAATGGATGCTTGGAAAAAATCTATCAAAGCATAATAGTAAGTGAAAGCATAGACAAGGTAGTGAACTGGTAGTATGTGATGGATGCTCCCATGTTTTACAAATGAGGGGTGAGTTCAATTTATAGGCTTCTCGAATACAATTCAATGGCCAAGATTGATTTCAAATCAACGATTGAGATTACAAAATAAAATCCTAATTAGGGTTTGTCACAACTAACTACCTCTCAACCAATGAGAAAATTACATTTGGGGACACTTGTCCTTCTGCTAAATATAAACCAACAATAAAAAGTTGTTGCATTATGAAGTGTCAGGTTCATTGAACCTAGACATGCTAGCTTGGAACAATTTAATTGGTTGGAAGATGACAAGGCACCATCTTAGTGTGTTGGATGGCCCCTTTGATCTTGGCATAAGGCGAAATTCAAGATATGTTTGCCATCTCCTAATTTTAGCTTGGGGAGGACTTTAAGTTGTCTTTGCCATGTATGCTTTGAGCCGAGCCGACTTTATGTTGTCTTTTCCATGTATGCTTTGAGTTGGGCATACTTTACCTTTGTCTTGGACAAGCATTATTCAAGCCAAGGGAGGACTTGACAATATTTTGGACATAGCTTCTCTTTCCCAAGCAGACTTTGCATCATCTTGGACATTTTCCTTGACCATGGGCATGGCGAACTTTGTTTGTGCCTTGCCAAGATTGGGCGGACTTGCTCTTGACTTAGACATGCTTATTTTCCTTCCAAGAAAAAACCAAGAGAATTTATTGTAGAGGGGTAGAACACGATCCCATAGGCTCAGACGATAATTTTCTAAGCATCACGGTGTCTGAGTAACGTCATGCTGAAGTTTGTAGCCATTTTGCACTTCAAACTCTTAAGGGATTCAACCAGTTGAACGTAGCTCAGAGCGATTCAACATGCTTGGGGGTGAAAGAGGACCATGCCTAGCGTAAACGTACCCACTTGGACATGTTGGAATAGTTAGTTTGGTCACACAAGTTGTAGAACAAAAGTTGCACCACTTTGCAACTTTGCACTACTTGCATTTGACAATTTTTTCCCCAAGTGAAATCTTTCTGCCATAGGAAAATGCCTTTGCGATAGAAAAAATTGAGAGAGGTTATTGTAGAGGGTCTCAACACGATCCCATAAGCTCAAACGAGAATTTTCTAAGCATCATGGTGTTCGAGTAACGTCATGCTAAAGTTTTCAGCCATTTTGTACTTCAAACTCTTAAGGGATTCAACTGGTTGAATGTAGCTCAAAGCAATTTGGCATGTTTGGGTGAGAAAGAGGACCATTCCTAGCATAAACCTACCCACTCAAACACATTGGAATAGTTATTTTGGTCACATGAGTAGCAGAACAAAAGTTGCACCACTTTGCAACTTTGTACTACTTGCATTTGACAACTTTTTCCCCAAGTGAAATCTCGCCACCACAGGAACATGCCTCTGAGATAGAAAAAATTGAAATATTTTATTGTATAGGGGCTCAACAAGATCCCATAGGCTCAGACGAGAAGTTTCTAAGTGTCACGGTGTCCGAGTAATGTCATGCTAAAGTTTGCAGCCATTTTGCACTTCAGACTCTTAAGGGATGCAGTCGATTGAACGTAGCTCGGAGTGATCCGACATGTTTGGGTGCGAAAAAGAACCATGCCTAGCATAAATGTACCCACTCGAACATGTTGGAATAGTTAGTTTGGTCACATGAGTAGCAAAACAAAAGTTGCACCACTTTGCAACTTTGCACTACTTGCATTTGACAATTTTTTCCCCAAACGAAATCTCACCGCCACAGGAAACCGCCTCTGAGATAGTGAAAACTGAGAGAGATTATTGTAGAGGGGCACAACATAATCCCATAGGCTCATATGAAAATTTTCTAAGCGTCATGGTGTTTGAGTAATGTCATGTTGAAGTTTGAAGCCATTTTGCACTTCGGACTTTTAAGGGATTCAACCGGTTGAACATAGCTCAAAGCAATTCAACACATTTCAGTGTGAAAAAGGACCATGCCTAGTGTAAACGTACCCACTAAGATGCATTGGAATAGTTAGTTTGGTCACATAAGTAGCAGAATGAAAGTTGCACCACTTTGCAACTTTGCACTAATTGCATTTGACAACCTTTTTCCCCAAGCGAAATCTCGCCACCATAGGAAAACACCTCTGAGATAGCGAAAAATGAGTGAGGTTATTTTAGATGGGCACAACACAATCCCATAGGTTCATAGGAGAAGTTTATAAGTGTCATGGTGTCCAAGTAACATCATGCTAAAATTTGTAGCCATTTTGCACTTTGGAGTCTTAAGGGATTCAGTCAATTGAACGTAGCTCGGAGCGATTCTATGTGTTTGGGTGTGAAAGAGGACCATGCCTAAACATTAATAAACAAATTCCAACTGCTTTCCCTATGAAATACAACAATATGACTCTTGAACTTCCACCATTTGACAATAAGTTGCAATTTTGACAACTTTTACACAATTTTGCAATTTTTAGAATATTTTTTAACTTAGACCTTCCAACCACCTAAAGACATATAAAAGGACTCCTTACATCATAAAATTGTCTAAATGACCTTATCATTTGAAGAAAAAGACTCAAATACCCCTAAACAACCAAAAGACCTCAATTGTCAATATTTGCATAAAATGCTCTTGGTGCCCCTACACCAGTTAGTGCTTAGGGTGTCTTAATTTTTTTGGTCATGAATAAGGTCCATTGAGATGCAATGAAAGGGAGGTCCAAAAATATCCAAACTCAAATTCACTTGAATAAATCAAACTTCCAACCTTCAAACCCTAACAAGGGTGACTCTTCTCAACTTCACTGTTCAGTCTTATAAGTGTGCAACCTAGGTTTTCCTCTCACAAATTTGAAGAGACCACTCAAAGCCACAAACAAACTACCATTTCAAGAACCCATTAGGGTACTTTTAAACATATCACAGAATCACATGTACTTACTTTGTAATGATACCATCAAACTGACCTTGAACGTTCAAAAAGGGGGTCCAATTAGCCCACTTTAACAAAGGAACTCTCCTTCAATCTTGCTGCCCACTCAAAATACCATTGGACAATCCTCAAACTACCTCCAAAACCAAAAATTCTTCAACCACTTAGTCAAAACTCGCTTGCTAAGACCCTCTTTCATGAAACCCTCATTTTTCACCAAATAAGTAGGTGTTTATTGAAAACCCATCTCCTGACCTCATTCAACCTCAAAATATTTTCAAACACTCTTATTTCACCCTGCAAAAACATAATTCACCTTCAAATTATGCTTCCCCCAAATTTCTCATCAAATGAATTCATTTATGTAAGCATGCTGGAAATTGACTACTATAAGCAATGCAAATAGAATTCATAAGCAAATTTGTGTTAAGTTGATGTCGTTTATATAAGTTTAAACATGAATTCATCTAAATTATGTCATGGTTTTCATTTTAACCTTCAAAGTCATAAAAATTAAACTTTTTTATGCAACTCTCATCTAATTCTATGTCCAATTGTTATGATTAATAAAATCATTAAAGGATTTTAAATTATTGTCAAAAATAAACAAACATACTAAATATAAACATTTCAATATTACGAAAATGAATATATTACCTGAGATAATGTAAAATGATGTAGAATCTTCAAAATGTCTTCATCTACGTTGTCTAACATGCAAATTGGTGGCAAAAAGGTGATGGATCAAGCATAGATTGGTACAACAGAGAGTCAATTGCATAAAAAAGGCGTTTCTCTATCAGACAAAGTGTTGAGCCAAACAAAAGTAGAAGCATGTGGGCCTGAATCACGAGTTAAACCCCGATTTTACCATTTCAAGGTAAAAAACACATTTAGCGCTCGCCAAATTTGGTGAGCGCCAAATTTGGTGCTTTGAAATGCTTTCACAATATCAATAGGAAGGGAGTGAGACTTGATATAGAGGGAGATGAAATATGAGTGAGAGAGTTTAGTCCTAGTAGCATAGTAGGGATTGAGACCTAAAATCAATAGAGACTTGAGAGGGATAGAGAGTTATCCAATTAGG
>VDFB02281492.1:137989030-138021591 GCA_007258455.2 Sequoia sempervirens | reverse complement strand
ATCTTCTTGTTGGTCTAAGAATAGTCTTTGGAGAAGAAGCATTGTAATCAAAAGAAGATTGTAATGTTGTGAATTGTATGTTGTATTCTTGAATTCTGCACACAAATAAAATACTTTGAATTTGTTCTGATTGTGGATATTGTTGTGGCATGGAAATGTGTTGTTTTGTGAGTTCGGTGTTGTGTTCATTGTGTGTCTATGCAGTTCAATAAGTCACGACTACATTAGTGGGCCTCTAAATAGATGTATAACTGGAATGTTGCAGATTGGGGAGAGCTGACTCAATATAAAGCTCAGCAAATTCTAGTTGGTTGGATAGGGAGAATGGCAATCTAGATAGAAGTCTAGATTTTACCAAATGTAATATTGGGTGGTTTGGGGGAATGGCAATCTAGATAGAAGTCTAGATTTTACGAAATGTAATTTTGGGTGGTATTGCAAGGACCCCCAATGGGTTGCTCTCCTATTGGCTATCTCGATAGCGATAGCTATCTAAAAATCTATCTGGTGTATATGTAATTAATTTTCTTTAAATGAAATTTTTATTTTTATTTGTATAATATATAGAAATATTGATTATATATATATAATATTAATTTTAATAAAACTTTATAAGGTTTATAAATATTTCTATGTATAAAAAATACTAAGAAATATGTATGTTGTTTCTGATATTCTTGCTTTTAGGCTGCAAATATATATATATTTATGATTTTTAAATATTTTTTGTACAAATGAACCCAACTCTCAAAAAAATTTGTTGGATCCACAAGCCAAATTGGCAAACAAAAACCAACAACATAGAGAATATGTTATATTTAGCATGACAGCTCTTCTTGGGATTTAGGCACCACTTTTGGGTAACCCGTAACAATTAATTCATGGTTTTGTGATCCTCTTTTGGTGGTTTTCATGTATTATTTTCTTTATTTATTGGGTGCTCGGGATGGAGTTTGCATAGTGTATTTTATAGGCATTGTTATGCTGCCTATAATACACAAATCTAAGTGTTAGTGTTGTCTCCTATGAAGGCTCCTTGCCTAGATTGTATTGTAACCACTACTATTGGTGATTAATGCATTGGTTTGGAGTTTAAAGCTAGGTTTTTTTTCAAATAGATTTTTCTTAAGATACATGATCGTGTCATGATGAATAATTGTATTGTGCTGTTTCTTTCCTCCAAATTATTTTAAATCGCATTTTCTATTCATCTCTCCTATTATACAAGTGTGGGAAGGTTTTTGCACCTTAGTTTCCTTTGAACGGACAAACATAGCCACTTCAAGTTACTGGAATGGGAAATATTAGCCAAAGACAACCACCCTATTCACAATTTCCATCACATTGATCAAAAGTATCAAACCATAGTTTAAAAACTTGGCAAGTTACTCGCCCAATAACTCAACCAAGTTATTGGCAAGTACTCCCTAAGGCTTGCCAAGTGCTCTCCAAAAACTCTCCAACTAGCAGAAAACTTTTTTTTCAACCGTTTTGCAATTCATTTTCGCAAATTCCTTTTTTTCATTTTTTTCCCATAGCAGTAGATTTAAATGATTTTCAACAATTTCCTAGCTATCCAAAAATTATATTCATTTTTTACGCCTTTTAACACTACTAAGAAGTTATTTAAGTTTATTCTATGAATATTCCAATTTGCTGAGTTTTTGCCCAATCCAGAGTCCAAGTCAAAAATTTCGTCTGCCAAGTTTTTGCCAAATCTTGAGTTTTTGAACTATGGATCAAACTTCACATTCTGGTGATTGCCTTGAGCCATATTTCTCAAATTCACCTAATATTGATTTCATGATTTCAACCACTGCTTTTCTATGCTGTTGGAAACCATGACCATTCTTGTCTATTACAAGAACAAAGTAGAGTTGTTTTGATTGATATTAATGATCATATTCCCATTTTACCCAGAATTACTTTTCAAGCATATTTTATTTTCATCTTAACTGTTTAGGAAGTTCGATATTGCAGATTCAATTGCCCCGGCTTTGTTACTTGACCCTTCAGCCTATGACAGCATATGCTTTGGTATCTAAAACAATAAAGCTATATTTTTAAGTTCAGAAATTTTACAGCCATTTAGATTCTTAAATAATTTAATTTAATGATGGTATGCAGGTACCCCAATTTAAGTGCAGTGTCTGATGTCAACATATTCTGGAGTTGCCATAACATATAAGTTTGTTGTGCTCCAAATTCTTCTTACTAAAAAACAGCCTTTTATACATTCCCTGAAGAGGAAACAAACCCCATTTTACAGGTTAAATTTCTTTCTATACACTATCACAGCAAAATAATTTAATTTAATGATGGTATGCAGGTACCCCAATTTAAGTGCAGTGTCGGATGTCAACATATTCTGGAGTTGCCATTACATATAAGTTTGTTGCGCTCCAAAATCTTCTTACTGAAAAACAGCCTTTTATACATTCCCTGAAGAGGAAACAAACCCCATTTTACAGGTTGTATTTCTTTCTATACACTATCACAGCAAACAAGCCCACCCTTTTCCAACTTTAGCTCTACAGTCTAACTTGATGCTAGACCACAGCCCCATTGACCATATAAACTTCCACATAAAAAATCCATAATTTAGGTATATCCTTCAAGGAATCGTTAAGCCATCGAGTATCTCTTATCACAGTAAAACTTCAGGATGGGTGAGAATATCAATGGAAAACATAACTCAGATGATCGATTCACAGATCTCAAATATTTTGATTAATTTGTAAAAGCAACTTATGTTTTCAGGGGGGAGAAAATGTGGATGCGAGCATCACATCTACAGTTTGGCAGTTCTAACAAAATGGGAGCAAGAGCCAATGCCCACATTAATACTTACAACATAGGAACTCGGCGATTCATCATTATCATTACTGTTATGCAAGAATAGGGAGAGCGAAAGAGTAATAAGGTCATATTTGGAAAGATGCAAACCCCAAAGTAGAGATGAGGAAAGAGCTTCTATCAAGGACACAAGCAGGAGATGCAATCCAAGGAAATATGCTAGAGTATTGTAGCCAAGTACTACTATCAATGATGTATGCTAGCCAAAGTGCTACCGTCAAGAAATGCGCCCATCTAATCCCAAAACTAGAACTGTAAAAGGACTGTTACTTAGTAACTTCACATATACATATTCTTTTCCTATCAAAACCAAAGGTAGTAAAACTCTGCCTTTCAATATGTCATCAGGGGGAGGACCCCAATAGCCTTCCACCCGATAAGGTTATGCAAAGATAAGACTGTAGAGTTTTATAGTTCATAAAGGCTGAGATGATTATTCCTCTGATTAGGTGTAATTCCAGGTCACCACAACCACCTGCCCTCCCACAACATCTGTATATATTTCCTCTTACAGAATTTCTCCCTAGATGAACTTTGAACCCTGATCCTTTCAAATTAAAATAAAAAGTACCAAACCACCAAACGGAGCCAAATCCAACAAGCGGAGAATGCTTACTCACAAAGAGCCCACCAAGGTATGATTCCTCGTAGGCACAAACTACGAGGATGGGAGGATATCCGTACCAGCAGGTTGCTCATTCTGTAATCAAAAAATCAAATTCAGAGCACCCAATGATCTAAAGGTCTTCAAAATATTGCTTGTGCTAAGTTTCGGTAGATTCGATATTGAAAACGAAACATAAGGTTTCAGACTCAGTATCGTGGAAGGGCAAAATTCAAATTTTGTTGAAGACACCCCTTGGTGGATGGTTTGTCAAATGCCACACTCTCCTCAACAATGTGCAGTTGCACAGATGGTTGAGGTGGAGGAGGACATGCCTGAAGACTCTGATCAGCAAAATGAGGAGGATATTGATGTACTTATGGTTATGAGTGATTCTGATGTTGCTAACAGTGAGTGCTCTTCTGATATGGACTCTTATGAAGTGGATGTAGATAATCAAAGGCAAATTGCTAGTGCATATCATCAGCAAGTCCTCTCTGATGAGGATGTCGATAGTGATACTGAGGTGTATAGTTTGGAAGCGATTGAAGATGGTGTGTCACTAAGAAGATTGTGATGTGAATTGTATGTTGTATTCTTGAGTTCTACACACAAATAAAATACTTTGAATTTGTTATGATTGTGAATATTGTCGTTGCATAGAAATGTATGTTTATGATTTAAATCAATTTAAATGGAAATGTGTTGTTTTGTGAGTTCAGTGTTGTGTTCGTTGTGTGACTGTGCAGTTTGATAAGTCATGACTACATTAGTGGGCCTCTAAAGAGATGTATAATTGGAATGTTGCAGATTGGGGAGAGCTGACTCAAAATAAAGCTCGGCAAATTCTAGTTGGTTGGTTAGGGGGAATGGTAATCTAGATAGAAGTCTAGATTTTACCAAATGTAATATTGGGTGGTATTGCAAGGACCCCCAATGGGTTGCTCTCCTGTTGGCTATCTTGATGGTGATAGCTATCTAAAAATCTATCTGGTGTATATGTAATTATTTTTCTTTAAATAAATTTTTTATTTTTATTTGTATAATAATATATAAGTTTTTCTTTTTTTTCGATCAGTAAACGATTTAGACTGGAGCTATGAACCAATGAGGCCACAAAGGGGGACCTCATCCCTGGCATGAGCGCACAATAACCAACTAGACCCATGAGCACGGTAGCCCAACGAGGTCACCGAGCCCGCGAGCACACCAATCAAGCGAGGGTCTGGCATAGGCCTGACCGCTTGTGAAACCACCAGCATGAACGTCGCAACGGTTCACAATTCATGAGCACACTGGATCAGCGAAGACACAAGCCTGCGTTCACAGTAGCCCAATGGAGATTTGAACCTTGGTGGCAATATCAACAATGCCACAACATAACCAACACACTGCAAGATCAACCCCTAATTATATATAAGTATTTGATAATAAACATATGTAGTATATTAATTTTAATAAAATTTTATAAGGTTTACAAATATTTCTATGTATAAAAATACTAAGAAATATGTATGTTGTTTCTAATATTCCTGCTTTTAGGCTTCAAATATATATTTATGACTTTTACATTTTTTTGGTACAAATGAACCCAACTCTCAAAAAAAATTGTCAGATCCAAAAGCCAGATTCGCAAACCAAAACCAGCAACATAGAGAATATGTTATATTTAGCATGACAGCTCTTCTTGGGATATGGGCACCACTTTTGGGTAAGTATTAATTCATGGTTTTGGGATTCTCCTTTGGTGGTGTTCATGTATTAGTTTCTTTATTTATTGGGTGCTCAAGATGGAATTTGCATGGTGTATTTTATAGGCATTGTTATGCTGCCTATAGTACACAAATCTAAGTGTCAGTGTTGTCTCCTATGAAGGCTCCTTGCCTAGATTGTATTGTAACCACTACTATTGTTGATTAATGCATTGGTTTGGAGTTCAAAGGCTAGGTTTTATTTTCAAATGGGTTTTTCCTAGGATACATCATGGTGTCATGATGAATAATTTTATTGTGTTGTTTCTTTCCTTCAAATTATTTTAAAGTGCATTTTCTATTCATCTCTCCTATTATACAAGTGTGGGAAGGTTTTTGCACCTTAGTTTCCTTTGAACGGACAAACATAGCCAATTCAAGTTACTGGAATGGGAAGTATTAGCCAAAGGCAACCACCCTATTCACAATTTCCATCACATTGATCAAATCATAGTTTAAAAACTTGACAAGTTACTCACGCAATAACTCAACCAAGTTATTGGCAAGTACTCCCTAAGGCTTGCCAAGTGCTCTCCAAAAACTCTCCAACTAGCAGAAAAACTTTTTTTTCAACCTTTTTCCAATTCATTTTCTCAAATTCCCTTTTTTTCATTTTTTTCCCATAGCAGTAGATTTCAATTATTTTCAACAATTTTCCTCGCTATCTAAGAATTAAATTCATTTTTTACACTTTTTATCACTCCTAAGAATATTCTATGAATATTCCAATTTGCTGAGTTTTTGCCCAATCTAGAGTCCAAGTCAAAATTGTTTTTGTCAAATCTTGAGTTTTTGAACTATGGATCAAACTTCACATTCTGGTGATTGCCTTGAGTCATATGTCTCAAATTCACCTAACATTGATTTCATTATTTCAGCCACTGCTTTGTTATGCTGTTGGAAACCATGACCATTCTTGTCTATTACAAGAACAAAGTAGAGTTGTTTTGATTGATATTAATGATCATATTCCCATTTTTCCGAGAATTAACTTTTCAACCATATTTAATTTTCATCTTAACTGTTCTTTAGGAAGTTAGATATTTCAGATTGAATTGCCTCGGCTTTGTTACTTGACCCTTAAGCCTATGACACCATATGCTTTGGTATCTGAAACAATAAAGCTCTATTTTCAAGTTCAGGAATTTTACAGCCATTTGGATTCTTAAATAATTTAATTTAGTGATGGTATGCAGGTACCCCAATTTAAGGGCAGTGTCTGATGTCAACATATTCTGGAGTTGCCATAACATATAAGTTCGTTGTGCTCCAAATTCTTTTTACTGAAAAACAGCCTTTTATGCATTCCCTGAAGAGGAAACAAACCCCATTTTACAGGTTATATTTCTTTCTATACACTGTCACAGGAAACAAGCCCACCTTTTTCCAACTTTAGCTCTAACTTGATGCTAGACCACAGCCCCATTGACCATATAAACTTCTACATAAAGAAGCCATAATTTAGGTAAATCCTTCAAGGAATCGTTAAGCCATCAAGTATCTGTTATCACAGTAAAACTTCAGATGGGTAAGAATATCAATGGAAAACATAACTCAGATGATCTATTCACGGATCACGAATATTATGATTAATTTGTAATAGCAACTTATGTTTTCAGGGGGAAGCCAATCTGGATGCAAGCATCATATCTACAGTTTGGCAGTTCTAACAAAATGGAAGCGAGAGCCAATGCCCACATTAATACTTACAACATAGGAACTTGGCGATTCATCATTATCATTACTGTCATGCAAGAATAGGGAGAGCGAAAGGGTAATATAGTCACATTTGGAAAGATGCAAACCCCAAAGTAGAGATGAGGAAAGAGCTTCTATCAAGGACACAAGCAGGAGATGCAATCCGAGGAATCGCTAGAGCATTGGAGCCAAGTACTACTATCAATGAGTATGCTAGCCAAAGTGCTACCGTCAAGAAATGAGTCCATCTAATCCCAGAACTAGAATTGTAAAAGGACCGTTATGTATAATATTCCATCTTTATTTATGTTTTCGATTTGATATTTAAATAGTTAGCTGTAACTTCACATATACGTACTCTTTTCCTATCAAAACCAAAGGTAGTAAAACTCTGCCTTTCAATATGTCATCAGGAGGAGGACCCAATAGCCTTCCACCCGGTAAGGTTATGCAAAGATAAGACTGTAGAGTTTTATAGTTCATAAAGGCTGAGGTGATTATTCATCTGATTAGGTGTAATTTCCAGGTCACTACCACCACCTGCTCTCCAACAACATCTATATATATCTCCTCTTACAGAATTTCTCCCCAGATGAACTTTGAACCCTGATCCTCACAAATTAAAATAAAATATCAAACCACCAAACGGAGCCAAATCCAACTAACGGAGAATGCTTACTCACAAAGAGCCCACCAAGGTATGACTCCTCATAAGTACAAACTAAGAGGATGGGAGGATATCTGCACCAGCAGGTTGCTCATTCTGCAATCAAAAAATCAAACTCAGAGCACACAATGATCTAAAGGTCTTCAAAATATTATGCGCTAAGTTTCGGTAGCTTCGATAGTGAAAACCAAACATAAGGTCCCAGTGAGTCTCAGTCTAGTGTAAGGGCAAAATTCAAATTTTGAAAAACGAAAAAACAAAAATCAATGATATTTGTTTTTTCCCATATGGTGCACAATTTATGAGATATAACTATGCACCGGCCCAGATCTAAGCTTATATATCCCTGGGCATATGTATAAATTCTCAGCATACATTAAAGAACAGAAAAGTTCAATGATCAGCAGTGCTTTGTAAATCAAGAAAGCATAATAATATATACCTGGCTGGGAATCTGCCGACCGTAAAAAGGAGACCTTGAGGAGACATTGAGCTTAAACGAAGGAAGCGTGTGCACATATATAGAATACATTCCTTCATGCCCATGAAAAAACTTTTCCCACAAAGCAATAAGCGGCAATGGGCCCTTGGCCAAAAACATAAAAGCCACTTTGGGATTCCTGTGAAAAGGATGCCCTTTTCTCCTGGGCGCCATGGAAGCTCTCCAAAGAAGCTCGTCGTCGCTCATATTGTGCATTAACTCGCCTGGCGGCCTAATCCACTGTTCTAATCCCGGCCGATCACTAGTCTTTCTACATGCTAGCTGAGCCTGAGGCAAAAACAATTGCTTTCCAAGAGGGTTAAACATGTTCTGGGTGCCTAAATATCTGGTCATATGGAAGGTTGCGACAACCCCCATAACTACACCAAAGCCTATCAGTATCAAGTACGAAAGAATACGTAGCATCTTTATATGCCATTCTCGCTTCCCTAATCTGAAGGGAACTAAAAACGCTGTTGTTTCTTCTGCAAAATTTGTAGCCCCCCTAGGCTGCATCTTGGCTGAATCCAATCCTCGGATTCGTTTTCATTAAAATCTGTTCTAAACTATCCAATGTTTGTTAAGTTTTTTAGCGGCTTTGGCAATAAGTCGAAAAATCTGGATTAGAATGACATGGGTTTTTGAGAAAGTAGTTATGAAGTAAAGAGCAGCCGACCCGCAAGTAATGTTCCGCAAATTGACTGCGGTTGGTCCAGTTTTTTCCTCCATTTGAAGGCAGAGTCCATTTACTATTCCCTCCGTAGGAAAGCTTTCCTCCTTTTTTTGGTCTTAAGGCTAAAACTGTGGTGGTTTTGATTTGATTTGCGCCAACATGTGAACAGGTAAGTGAGATTCCGGTGGCAGGGCAGTCGTCTAATTGCAACATTGATTGTTGCAAAACCGTTAGTTTTATAATTAGAACATACGGCCGCCATGGTAAGGATTATTTTAATCTGGTCGGTTTTGGACGACGAGGTCTGTTTTATTTGCCTACAATCTAATCACTTTGGCCTGTGTTTTCATAATAACTTTTTTAATGGTTAATATTCTCCGTACAACCTCTGTGACTTCAAAACTAATTGTCACTTATTTTAATATTAGCAAGCATATCTATCTAACACGTGAATGGAGGATATTAGTTTTAGGTGTGTATTCAATACAAATAAATCATTTTTTATTTGTATTGGAGATTCCATAATCTTCACTTTTTTCAATAACTTTAATAATTTGATTAAATATTTTAGTGTTTATATAGGGTCTATCGATATGCATAAGATCATTTTGGTTGTTAGATTAAACAAATCAACAATGTAAGGATATGATATTTATTTAGAATATTGGTATAGTAAAACAAAATTTAAATAATTGAAAATACAAAATTTCTTTAATTTGTTATAGTAAATAAGAATGTTTCTCATAGAATTAATTTGTTATAGTAAATAAGAATGTTTCTCATAGAAAAATGTGCAGAAAATTTCTACATCAATGTTTTGGATCATATTTTTTAAATGGTGATGTTAAAAAAGAAAATCCATCTTTCTATTATGGATCACAATATATGATCCAAAACATTGATAGAAAACATGTTTTCCTTCTTATTGATGGATCACAAAATGTGATATAAAACAAAGAAAAAATTATTTCCTCTTCCTTGATGATATCTATGATCCAAAACATTTATGCAAAAAATATCTACATAATTTTTTGCTAGAAGCTTTATTATTTAGAATTTAAACAATACAACTAAAAAGTATATATGTTGCACAAGATTTACCTTAAGAAACCCTTTCATGAAAAGCCTAGGAAACAATAGCAATGATCTTCATGTTTTTGCAATAAGAAAATTACAATACAATGAGAGCATTTGACTATGCTATAAGGAAATATTCACTAACTTCCAAGAGCTATTTTGGCAATGCATACATATCTTTTTTCACTATCTTCTTCCTCATCCCAAGCACTTCTATATAAGCAAGAGAGCAATACAAAAAGTTGCTATGAAAACTTACTAAATTTTCTAATAAATGCCAAGGTAGGCATCTAAGCTTGAGTCCTCGCCCAAGAGTCATTTCAACCTCTAAGGAAAACCAAAAATACTTGACAATCTATGTGCTCAAAATGACTCATCTTTTGTGCTAGTTTATTAGGATTCTATATAGGTTTTATACAGTTGGATGTAATAAATGTTTGACATGTAAATGACTTTCAAATTTGTGTTAAGGGGTTTTTTTTAACCAATCACTCCATTACAACCCCGCTTCTTGTCATTGTAGGTACATCTATTGATGTAATTAAATGCATTTTCAATGTTACATACAACAAATACCTTAGAAAATATTGAAACACCCAAAGTGTGGCACCCCACTTCAAGGTAGACCACAACTTTACAAAAATGTTTTATACACAATGTACATAATACCCTTCATAATATTCTCACTTGTGTACATTGTATAAGAGGCAAAACATAAACAAAATAAACTAGCTACTAAGGGGAGACATCCCTATAGCAATCCTATACCAATAAAGCTTATCTGTGCTCACTACATTCATCAAAGAATCAACAAAATTCTCCAAAGTGTTTTTCATTTCTATCATTACCCCCTTATTCTCAACTATATCACAAACAAAGTGGTATTGTACATCAATGTTAATGCAAAAGCATTTAGGGACTTAAGCAATCAACATCACTAAAAAATCATATTTATTTTTAATTTTGATTTTGGTTGTTTCTAACCCTTGTTCTCCTTGGTGTGAATGACTTCTCATCTTCAAATTTAAATTTATTGTTCTCCCCTCCAAAAATGGAGAGTCAATATTGGGAAAGCATCTTATAGACCCTTAATGGAAGTTAATGAGTCATAATTTAGCATAGGGGCATAAGATGGTGGACCTCTTGCATGTTGTTATATTTAATTGCATGGTTGACCCTTGTTTATGTCATTTTTCCTCTTATTGAAGCACTCATGTGATCCAAAGTAAGAATCTAGGGGATAATATCAAGCATGCAACTTGTAGTGTTGTAAAAAATTAGCACATAACAGCAAACTCAAAAAGAGATGTATGTTGCTACCATTCATGATCTTCCAATACATGTTTATACATTTGCAAAGGATGTCAACAGTCGCCATATCCTTTGGAATTTAAAATGAATGGTTGAATATGAAAAAATAAATAACAAAATATATTTTTTAAAACATGGTGAGGTCATAATTTCTAGCCTATTGTGTAAAATTTAAACTTCCTAGAACTGTTGGAAAGGTCTTAAAGAGATCTCTTTTCATCCTCATGCCAATTTCACTTTGAATGCCTATGAAAATTTAATTTACCTAATTGTAGAAATTACCAAAAATAATGGATGCTTGATCTTTTCTACCATTCATTGTACAAATACCATCAAGTGCTCTTAGATTGCTTTGGGATCATTGTATGTGGAGGAGTTAAACATTATTGGGAACATCGTGTTTGTTGACCATTCTTCTTAATGACTAGATGGAGGTTGCAAGCTGAATCTTAACTTGAACTGATTCATTTTGAATGGAAACACAAATTAGGGGGGTTACCAAAATAGAGGAGATACTTATTAACTTCTTCAATGATATCCTTGATCACAATTAAGAGAGGTGGCCACATTTGGAAAGAGATTCTATGAGAGTTACTTTGACCTCTTACCTAGATTCTTCCAAGTTGAGTACACGAGAAGATGAGTTGGATAAGTGCAAGGTTATCTCCCTCAATTTTTTCTCTTAGGTTCAAGGGATAAGAATAAATATGACTGTGTTTTCCAATTTGGAAGCTTAAGGGAAAAGTGTGATCCAAGTTGGAGTGATAATTTATGATATAGGATGTCTAGTTTTGTTATTGGACCTAGTGTGTGTTCCCATTCTTAATTTGAGGTTTCTTGGACCTATTAAATTTCTATTTTATAAGGGAAAAATTATCAAAATGTCCCAAAAAATATGATGTAATTTTAATTTACCTCTAGAAAACAAATCCAAATATTTCTTTTGTTTGTCTTGTCTTATGAGACTTGAAATCAACAAAAGGGGAGGATTTTTTATGGCACATTTCTAATCTTACGTTAGACTTGTTGGGTTTGATAATGAATTAAAAAATTGATCAATCTTAGAAGTCTCATAATTTATATATAGGTCAAGTTGTTGCTTAAATGGGTTTTGTTTGAATAGCTAGTTTTAGGTTTTTCCTTCTCTATGTCTAGTGCTTAATCTTGTTTTAGAAATTAATTTTTAATTATGAGTTGGACCTCATTATAAGTGTATTGGTGAAGTTTTGTGAGGTATTTTGCAATGGAAACATCACCATTCTTTTGGATTCCTACCCTTTACTATATCAAATGTGATTTATTTGCATGTAGCAAGTAGGAACCTATAATATAACTATCGTAATCAATTCTCACTTGTTTCTATTTCAAGTAAACATCTAAAGATAATATCTAGAAAGCCACACTACCTCCTTACAAGAATGACTAGTTTTTATGTAGTAAACTTTTATAATCAAGAGAGCAAGAATATAGGCCATCTCTTTCTCATCCAACTCACTACATCAATGGATAGGTTAAATGCTAGCCACCACTAGATTTCATGATCTATTGAGCACATGATCCATTTGCATCAAAAAGGCCCCAAATATAATTTGTCTTAAATGAAATCATTCTTGTTAGTAAATAGAACACTTTGAAGCACGACATAAAGATATCCAAAGACACTCTTAGTTGTATTATAATGTGTTTTTCCTATATTAGGTAATTTATTTACTCACGAATCTCACTACTTAGGCAATATCTAGTCTGATGTGAATCATGGCATATATCAAGCTACTAATAAAACTCACATGTATGGAATACATATAATGTCCTCCATCTCACCCAATGTCTTCATATATTATTCTTACAAGAATATGAATATTCATTGGCTTGCAATTCTATATTATTAACCTTACAACACATAATCAACATGTTTCCTCTAACTTAACCAAAATTATATCTTTTAGCTATCTCTCTTGATCTTCATTCCTAAGATTTACTTAGCATCCCATAAATTATTCATATCAAATTAAAGTAAAAGACAAAACTTAAGCATATTCACCATGTCCTCACTATTGCTAATAAAGAGCATGACATCAACATAAAGAATATTGAGAATGAATTGGCCATCCACTTGCTTAAAATAAAAATAATAATTAAAATTTGATCTAACAAACCCTAGCTTCAAAATATATTATCAAATTTCTAGTACTACATCCTAAGATACTATTTCATACCATGAAGTTACAATTTTCAAGTTGCAAACCATATTTTCTTTACCCTTAACCACAAAGTGCTTAACTTTTTCCAAAGAAAAATATTTTTTTTGCTTTTGGGGGCATAAAGAGATTGTGTTTTACTCTTTTCTATTTTTATGTCTACAACAAACTAGTGTCTATGAATGGACTATATGCAAATAGTCCAACACTTAACTACTACATGTAATTGGGATTTCCAACTATACAAGTAAGAATTAGGAAACAAACAATGCTTAAGAGAGAAAAAATAGGAAATAAAAGGGTGCAAATAAACTTGGTGAGAATTGGTGTAACTAAAAAAATATTTGAAATATTGATTAGAAGCTACTAATGAAGTTATGGGTGATTTTGATCTGGAATAGATGCATTGGTATCAAGGTGTAGTATAAGGGTGCATCTACCCTAGGTAAAATGTGCTAGCATTAGTGTAGGGTTTTTAGTTTCATGGCCTACAATAAAATCTAATTATATTCTTTGATCTATTAGATATAATGTGAAAGATACTAGATCTATTGAGTTCAAGTGTCTAGGGAGATGAAAAATAAAAAATAGAAATATGTTGTGAAAATATCATGTAATGCAATATGGAAATGAAAATCATATGGATCTAATGAAGGATAGAAGGAGAGGATAAAATACAAAATCAAAGAAAAATAGGGTAGATTATCAAAGAAATTAAGAAGAATAAAGGAGAATGTCTATGAGAGGAAGAAAAAGATGAATAGGACCACACAAATTTATTCCATGAATGGGATCCAAAGCTCTATATGATGATGCTTCAATATTATATCAGTGTTCCAAGGCTTCAAGATTGCAAGAAGAATTACTTGTATGTTAAGAGTGAAATATGAATATAGTGTGTAGGTGGTCTAAAGCGAGGTAAATGAGCCTTCTTTTATAGATATTTGGAGGTTGAATTATATAAATTTAAGAGAGAATCATTTAAAATAGGATAGTTCAATGAAGGGGTTCTTGTCATTAAATTTTTGGGGCTAATAAAGGGTAGGACAAATATGTTGGTACTAGGGTAGGGGCATAACTATCCCATATCCTACAAAAGACGATATAAAAAAATGAAGATGGGATAACAAAAAATATGATTTAAGGTGTTTATCTCACTTGGAGTTCCAATGTGTGACTTATAGAAGAAACGGTTAAGCAATAAGTTAGTAATGAGAGGGAATAAGAGAGCACTTACTTTTTGGATAAATCACCTTGGAAATGAAAACATGGATAAATCTAGGGTGAAGAAACATATAAGAGGGGTGAAAGACACAAAAATGGGAAAGGGATGAAATAGGGATAATACATATTTCATATGAATAGGCCAAGATACACAAAAGGGGGAAAGCTAAAGGGAAAACATAAAGGAAAAGGAAAATAAGGCTAGCTAAGAGTCAAAAAGGAAAAACTAGGAAAAACACTCAAATGCTCGTACAAAACATGGTAAAATGAGTTGTGGGATATGAAATTTATGTTGTTGTATTTGTGACATTTAGACCTTCTCCTCTATACTACAATGTAAAAATATTGTCTTAGCATTCATTTTCTCAACCTCTAGGTTGTAGGTGGTAAAAATACATAATAAAAATTTAATTAAAGCTAACTTTGCAACATAAGAGAAAATATCACCAAACTATACTCCCTTGACTTGGGAATAACACTTATGGACCACAAACCATGCCTTGTATTTTAATCTTTCCCTAAGAATTGAACTTATTCTTAAAAACCCATTTTTAGCCAACAAGTTTTCTTCCTTCATGCAACTAAAATAACTCTCAAGTCCTATTTCTCTTTGGGATAATAATTTATTCTTTTGAGAATTTGAATCCTCCTTTAGATCACTCTCTTCATTAGGTCTATCATGAATGTTTGGTTAATCGTTGGGTAAAATATTTTTAAAATTTTGCTTAAAATGCATCAATAATTTCTTATTTGTACGTTGTTTAGTAGGATAAGACTCACTCTCTTCAAAGACTAGGCTTCAAATATATACCATCTTCCCAATCTCAAGATTCCAAATCTTGTATCCCTTAACTATATTACTAGAACCGATGAAGATACACTTTCATGATTTAAGTCTAGTGTATACCTCTATTGCTAAGAAACATGTGTATGAATCACAACCAAAAAAATGGGATGTCAAAAAGAGGGTTTATTTCCTATCAAAATATCCTTAAGGGTTTTATTAATACATAATGATTCTATAGTCTTCTTAACAAGATAACAAGCAATTTGCTAACTATTTCTATCCCAAACTTATTACTCAAGTCAACACCATTAAGCATACTCCTAACCCTTTGTATTTGCATTGTGTTCATCTTCTCTACAAATCCATTGTGTTGAGGGTTGTATGGAGTTATCTTTTATCTAGATATACCACTATTCTTAAAAAAACATCACTTTACAAATCAAAAAATTCCAAAGATCTAAGATATATTTCTTTTACACAACCCCCCAAAAAGAATAGGAAATCATAAGGTCTCTCAATTTCAAGAGAGGTCAACTACCTTGCAAATATCTCAAGCTTCCCCTTGCAATGGGTTAGAGAAATAGAAAAGTTTGGGACCCCCTAGATGTCAAAACAAACATCCAGTTGACATCATGGAAAGGATAGGAAAAATAACTATGCTTAAGGTAGCTATTTTTTCCATCCCAATATATTTGTTGTCTTGGCACTCTCTTTCTATTACGACAAACCATTTGAAATTAAATCAAAGTACATGAGAAAGTTCTTTTGGCAAGGAACATTTGAGCAAAAAAAGATTGCTCTCATAGCATGGGAGAATATTTGCAAAGCAAAGGAGGCAGAGGTGTTGGGTTGAAATATTCACTAAAACAAAACAAAGCTTTAGGTGCCAAGTTAATATGGAAAATGTATATGGATCCAAATCTAAATTGGGTGACAATTTTTCAAAGTAAATACTCAAGAATAACATTGTTCCTTTGAGTATTTTGACTTCCCGATTATTGCCTCAAGGTTCGAGGATTTGGAACTCTATGGGGTGTTGTAGATATTTAACCATAAATTACTTATCTTGGGATATTTATGATAGGAAATTTGTCCTCTTTTGGGAGGACTCATGGGAGGGTTTCCCAAGTTTGAACAACATTTTGAATGTGGGTCAAATAAAAAGAGTCTTGTTGCAGGCATGGGGGCTATTTTTAAGGGACTCAAGTAATGGATATGGATGGGGTTCAAATTTAAAGTTGGAAATATTTGAGAGCATTGGGCTTACTACCTAATGAAGTGGATCAATTGGAAGCAATCTTTAAAAATAGAATAATCATGTTTTGTGAAGGCAAGGACACAATCATATGGTGTGACTCAAAGTTTGGGAAATATAATATAAAGGATGGCTATAAGGTTTTACAGAAGGATGATAAGGTAACATCATTTCCCTTGCATCTTTGCTGGCACAAATATTACCTCCCGAAAGTTGGGACTTTTTCATGGGTTGCATTGCAAATCAAGATTCTAACAATAGATAAGTTTCTCAAAATGGGGTATCAAGGTCCTTCTAGATGTGTCTTATGTAAATACAATGAAGAAACCATAAATCATTTATTATTAAGTTTCCCCTTTGCTCAAGAATGCTAGAGGTGGTTATGTGCCAAACTCGATTGGTTCGGTGCTCTGTCCAATGATATCCTTAGCTTGTTCATGGCATGGGGAATAATCAACAAAGCTGCAATATTCTCAAGCCTGCGAATTACTAGTCCTTCCAACCTTATGTGGGAACTATGGAAGGAGATGAATCAAAGATTATTTTAAGAGAAGGAGATGAGTCTACCTTCCTTTCTAAATAAAGTAGAAGTTGCCATAGTGGAAGTAGTGAACTCCAAGGTGGCTAGTCAGAATATCCAAAGTCCTTTCATTGAATGGGATGCTAGGATGCAAAATTCGTGGTTTGGTCTTTGTATTTCATCAATTGTTGGGTGTGGAGGGGTTCAAATCCTTAATCCCTGAGAGCGAGTGCTAGTTTGATGAGGACACTCCCCTTACAAAACCACACATACACAACCAAACAAGAGAGATAAACAAAAAATGTAGAAAGAAACACTCACTTTTTATTATCTTGATGAAGTGAAATTACAATACTCAAAAAATAACATACTACAACCACATGGGCCTTCTCATTACAAAAATATGTAAGTCAAAAACCACAATCTACACTATCGGAGCTCCCTTTTGTAACCCAAGTTCTCCCCCTTTATCCAAGAAGTGTAACTTCCTTAGAATATTCTAGAATGTGTACCCCCATTTTGGGCCAAAAATTCCATTGTCTATCTCCCACTCTAGAAGATTTATTTTTTTATTTTTATATATTTATAACTTCTCGGGGTCATAACTTTCAATCCGACCATCAGATTTTCAATTGTAATATATCGTTGGAAAGCTTGTGAAGAGATCTACAACCATCTTTTGCCAAACCTAAAAGACTAGAGATTTTGCACCCTATTTTGAGGCTCCAAAGGGCCTCAATTTTCAGTTTTAAACTTCATCAAAAAATTTCCTCAGGATGAAAATTTAATATCTTCTAAATGGTATAGGATTTTGAGACGATTCTTTAACCAAAAAACTTATTTTCCAATTTCACTCATTGAGGTCAATTTTTGTGTCCATAGGAACCTGAATAGGCTGACTTACTAAAAATAATCTAGGTTGTACTATTTTTGGTTGTTTCAAACTTCTAACTATCCCAAAGATTGCATGAGTCATCATGGGCCCCAAAACAACTAAGGAAACTACAAACAAAATGAAAATACAATATTTTTGGGTGATGCAAGATTGCCCTTACACCACTAGATGCTCCTGCATCATAGTTGGATTACACCTAGTTATGGTTGTTATAAGCTAAATTTTGATGGGGCTTCTATGGGTAATCTTGGACCATGAGGAGCTTGTTTCATATTAAGAAACTGGGAAGGTCAAGAGATAGGTAGGCTCTCGAAGTCTCTTCCAATAGGAACAAACAATGAGGTAGAGTTTTAAGCTCTCATTTGTGGTTTATGTCTATGCTGAGAAATCAAAATAACAAATTTGTCGAGATTGAAGGGGACTCCACTTTGGTAGTAAATGCAGTGAGATCCAAGAAAGTTCTAAATTGGAAGTTATAGGCAGTTTTGGATATGATAGTTGAGTAATTTTCCTAGTTTTTCCATAAATCATGTGTATAGAGAATCTAATAAGGAGGCATATGAGTTATCCAACAAAGTGGTGGATGGAATGAATCAAAGGAATATAGTAACAAACAATTAAGCATATCCCTTACACTTTTGTAAAAATCATGATAGCAATAGTTGTGCTAGCTTTTGAATTAGCTCTTAAGAAATTCTCAACTATAATAAGGGGGTATTCATCTTGGGCCCATGAATGCATTTAATGTCATGATCATGGAAAGTAAATGTGAAGTAAATGCCACACAGAGAAGAGGACGAATGCTTGACATTTATTCTTTGACAATGGTGTCTCGATGCTAGTTTGCTCAATCACAATGAATACGATGATAAGGTTGGCATGCCTTAAGTGGCGAATGGCATTCTCAGGTCAGCCCACAATACTGTGTCCTAATTATTGGCCAAAGTAGGACATTAAAATCAATATTTTTCACCAAATTTTCACTTTATGAAACCTATAACAACTAAACCATTAATAATTTGGAGTTGATGAGAACAGGTGATTTGTACGTGTAGATTCTAAATATATTTGCGCTAAACTCTCAACAGCTAGTACTTCAGGTGAATTGAGTGGGTCACCTCTGGAACGTGTAACGCCAATTGTGATGTATCATGAAGAAGGGAGGGGCCAAGGAAGCATATGGATAGGTCTGCAGCGTAACACGTTAAATCCAAAAGAATATACTTTGGCCTTAAGGACAATCTAGTGTAGCGTGTTGAAATTCAAATTCTAGGCATCGGTGTCATTTTGGCTCAGGGTTGACCTATTCCTTTAGGGAAATTGTTATCATATAAATGTAGGGAGTCAATCCTTGTAATACATGTATGAGATTATTATATCATTTTTTGTATTTTGGGACACTTGTGTTCTAATTCCTTTTGTGGACGAAAACCCATAGGGGATTATGATCATTGGACAAAAACCCATCAATCACTAAGATTAGAGGAGGAAACCCCTTTGGTTCTTGAGGGTATTCTCATTCAGGGATTGCATCTGAGATTCAAGGAGTTTGTAAGGAAGTTAGTAATATTGTTGACGATTTGTGATAGTATTATATACCATTTTAGATCAGTATTAGTGAATTGTATTTGATATATCATATATGTGGATGAAACTATGAAGTTGATATATCAAAGTAATATTGTATTCATTTGTGATGTTCATTGAATTCAATCTGAAAATCAATCTTTATGTTAAAATTTTATTTTAGGGAAATTATAGGGATCCACTCTCCCCTTTCCTCTTTGTAATCATGGCAAAATATATTCATCAAGCAATCAAAACTTTCTCTAGTCAAGGTCATTAGAACAGCCTTAAGGTAGCAAATCAGCTTCCCAATATCACTCACAAATAATTTACATATGATACTATACTAAGTTATGGTGAAGCAAAGATTCAAAAAGCCACCACCATACAAAATCTCTTGAAGATCAATAAGAAAAGGTCAAACATCTATTTCTTTTATACCATACATTCTACCCAAAGATTCAAATAAAGTCAACCTTGGACTTCAATATAGGTGATTTTCCATGTAAGTATGTGGGTGTCCCTCTCTTCACAGGTGTAGTTAAATTTTGTCTATGGAAGGAAACAATTAAAAATGTAGAAGTAAATCATCATCATGGAAAGGGAAATGGCTAACTTTGGCCGAGAAAATCCAAATGATAAAAGTTGTTCTATCAACCATTCCTATATACTAGCTCTCAAGACACAAATACCTAGAAAAGCTAGAGGTCAGTTACAAAGCATAATGAAAATGAAAAATTTTATGTGGGAAAGGATCAAATGATGAAAAATGAATTCCCCTCGTTGGATGGAAAATCATTTGCAAAGATTAAAAAACAAGGTGGCGGAATAAAGGAAATAGAGAACAGAATATGGCTCTTGGAGCAAAATTGGTTTGGAAAATGTATAACAAACCAATCAACAAAATGGTGTGAAGTTTTGAAGAAAAAATACATGGAAAATGAGGATCAAGAGAGAATATTTACCAATCCCAATCCATTGCATGGTTCAAATGTGTGGAACTTCATGCCGCAACGTAGAACATTGATCACCGATCACATATCATGAGTGGTCAACAATGGTGCTAAATCAAAATTCTAGGTAGATTCTTGGAATGCCTACCCCCTTGGTCGAATTACCTTTCATTGCTGTTGTTCGTGATCAAATCCCAAATCTATTAGAGGTGTGTGTAAAAATATTTTAATAACTGTCATCTGATATGGGAGTGTGGAATATGGAAGAAATAGAGAAGCTAACAATCTCGCTCGACAGTAAACATAAACAGGTGGAACAACTTGGGAAGAGGAATGTGGTACCAAACTTGAAGGAAGATATAATAGTTTAGATTAGATCAAAAAGTGGCATCTACTCAGTCAAAATGGGATACAAAATTCAAAAATCATTAGAATAGGCCCCTGAATGGTCTTAATAATTATGTCGGAGCAAATGGAAATTACCGAAGGCTAGGGCCTTTGTTTGGAATGCTATCCATAAACGAATTTTGATAGCAGGCCAACTAAAATCATTGGGTGTAGCTGAACATTCAAGGTGTATCATGTGCAAAGAAAAATAAGTTTATCAACCACTTACTAATTAGTTGTCCTTTCACTAGCTTATGTCAGGACTAACATCAGAATAGCCTAAAGTGGAAAGGACCTCTTCAGGATGAAATGAAATTCACCATCTCTTTATGGGATGACCAAGATTCAGGAAATCAATATGGAAGGTATCTAGATAGCAAGTTCATCACTGCTAATATGGGAAATATGGAAGGAGAGGAATAACATAATCTTTAATGAGAAATAATTGTCAATGATAGCAGTCAAAAAAAATTGAGAAAAGCATATATGAGGTAGTAAGATCAAAACTATTCTCTTCAACCCCTAAACCTGTAACATCATAAGATGAAGAGATTATGAAAGAATGGAGCTCCCTTCATATCCCAAAACACATGGGAACAATAACACCAAAGGTAATCAAAAGAGAGAAGATCAAATGGTTCCCCTTGTCAAGAGGATGTCTGAAGCTAAATTTCGATGGAGCAACTAAAGGTAACGGGGCATATTGAGAGCTAGAGTGGCAGTCCAAAACGATAAAAGCGAATTAATATGGACAATTGCCAAGAAATTACTCAATGACTCCAACAACGAAGCCAAATTCAGAGCATTTCTAAGAGGCTTGGAACCCTGTAAAAAAAAAAAACTAACAGATGTGGACATCAAAGGTGATTCTCAAATTTGCATTAACTCTATCAAGAGACAAAAAATTCCAAATTGGAAGTTGAAAACAATCGTGGAATCAATATGGTCAATTCTCAATGGCATGGGGAATTTCTCAATCTCACATAGTTATCAGGAAGGAAAAAAATGGTGGATTTCCTTGCTAATAAATCCTATGAGATGGAGAATAAAGAGATAGTTTCAAAAGTTATGCACAAATGAGATAACATTCTGATATAAATGACATCAAGGACGGTATTCATGGGTGCACGTTCCTACAGTACTATGAACTATCATTAGCATGTGATCTTGACTAAGAATCTATGACGGCTTTGAACATCTAGAAAGCTCCTCTCCAATCATAATCCACACCATGCAATTTCCTCCATGAGTCAAAGTAAGTTTGGGAAGGTACAAAACTTGGGATTTTAGCCAAATTTTCTTTGCGATGCTGATCTTGTTGGGATCTTATAGCACCTCAAAACTTCTCTAGTTTTAACTTAAAAGAGATCCTAGCATTCTCAATGGGTAAGAAAAATATAGACAACTGTTATCAAGTGTCTTGTGATGGAGCAGACTACTCCACACAACTCAAAAGGTTGTTTGTCATCAACTCGACCGTGAAGGAAGGTGCAATCAAGAAGGTTATCGACACTGGTCTCTTCACGGGAGTGCATATACATAACAATAAGCTGGTGGACGCCTTTCTGGAAAACTTCAGGATGGTTTTCAAGATGAAAAGATGGAATGATATTGTGGTTAATAATATTCAAAGTCATCTAAAATGGAACGTGATGGCAGTCAATGCTTTCAACCTGGAACCACAAACTAGGAGCTTGGCTGGGAACTTTGACATTGCTATTGTTTGAGGCAGTGAGAAACACAAGCAAGCCATTACCCTATTCTCCAAAGGAATGGAAAGAGACAATATTGCACATCTTCAACTATTATATTGGAGTGGAAAGTGAAGTCTTGTCACTGAAACAGATCACAAGGGCCTTTGAAGTTTCTGAGGGTCTTTGATTTTTGATACATAATAGGGCATAGGTGGCTGACTAATGCTATGTCTGCCGGAAAGGAATTTTGTAATTTGGTTTGATAACACATAATGTATATGTTACTTTCAATTTAATACAGTGGATGTTACTTATCTAAAAAAAAAACAGTTATAGATATCTTAAATGCATCTATCTAAAAAAATTTATTTAATTAAAAGTTATTTTATTTTAGAACAATATTTGTTTCTATATTTTTAGTTTAGTTAATTATTTGAAGTCTATATCTTAATTCAACTCGTGTCCATCAAATTTTCAATTATAATTAACAAATATAAAATATTTCAAATTAAAAAATCAAAATATTTTCTTTCTTGACTCATAATTTTTTTTTAAAATTGTTTAACTTTTAAGTTGAAATATTATATTTATCATTAAATATTAATATTTGACATGTAAATGTTTGTAAATATTAATAGGTAAGAGTTTTTGTTAAACTCTACATTATTTCACTTCACCCCTTGATATCATTGTATAATGCTTTTTTGACATTAATGAACTAATTAACTAAATATAATTGCCACCTATCTTCATCCACTCCGTTTTTAATTAGCTAATAGGCTACATATAGTGTGAAATTTGAGCCTGAAACAAGTCTCACACCTACAAACCACTATTGAGTCATCTGAAAACAAGTTTCAGTTAACATTTAATGGTAGCGGAGAGGGGTCTATAGTGGAGCACCCCAACTACGGATTTTTCAAAATCCTATGTGGAAATTTCAAATCACTCCTAATTTTGTACAACAGTTTATTTGGCAACTCATGTGCTTCTATATTTCGTTTTAGGGCCACACCATCAAATATGATGCCACATTAGCATGCTTTTTGTTGAGGTATCCATAAAGGCTCAAAAGAAAAGTGAGACCCATAGTGGTGCACTAAGTCATGTTTTATTGGTGCGTTGATGCGGCATCACATGATTTGTCACTTTGCATACTTTATGGATAAAAAGTGTTTTGCAATTGGTTATTAAAGTGCTCCATTATGGGGCCCACTGAGGACTACTTCTATCCCCACTATTGGACCCTGCTCCATTATGGGCCCCTCTCCCCTAAACCATTTGTCGTTTAATGGTAAAAGCCTCCAAAATTTCAAGTAAAAGCTTCCAAAATATCACTTATCACATAAAAACGGGAGAAATATTGATTTGACAATTGGATGGGAACATTCTATTTCCATTTGCAGTGTTTTTTTGTCAATTTGATGACAACTTTCTTTTTTCATTTGCATTTCTTTATATTTAAATCTATATGCAAATATTTCATAATCAAATAATACTTAATTTCTTTAAGAAAAATCTAGATTTGTCTAAGTTTATTTCATTCTATTATCTAGCAATTATTATTAATTGTTTATTCCAACCACATGCAAATAGAATTTACAGCACATCCATACACAAACACATACTTTTTAACATTGATGTAATCCTTAAACCTCATTAAACCTCATTTAAATGCAATGCTAATTAAATAACTTTCAAACTAAGACCGAAGCTATTCATTTGCCTCCCAAAATCTTATAAATTGACATGAAATCCATCATTTTAAAAGTCGCTGTCCAAATGAGCAACAAACGTTCAAACATTACTTATCAAGAATATATCCATTTCTGCTGTCAAACATTATTTATCAAAAACATATTCATTTCTGCTGTATAGAAATTTGTGGAATTGACATGACAAGTTTTATGTTATTTTTTAATTCTTATTACTGTTCTGATTCTCGTGCTTACAAAAAGAAAAATACCTCTCTTATGGTTCGTTGTTTGCAGCAGTAAAAACACTAATAGAAATAGTCGCTTATCAACAAATTCACATAAAAGGCAAGGCCTTCCACTATATTTAAAGGCTGGTGAAGCGACCACACCATTTAATCCTTTATGTTTACATCAATAACCTGCCTGGAAAGCAGCTGTTGGCAGTCCAAGCGCCACTCTTTGTCATTGTTAATATCATGGTGACATATGTTTCATGGTATACGCAAATCACATCAATAATTTATCGATGGAAAATTTATCATCAGTAATTCACCGTGGTGGAAAATTCACTGTCAACAATTCACCGTGGCGGTGAATTTTCCTTCGGTGAATTTTTGGCCACAGTGAATCGCTGGAATTCACCGTCGGTGAATTGCTGATTAGAATGCTCTTTCCTCTTCTGTTATTGCTTTGTGATTTCTTCTACCACTATTCTCAAAGTTTACCTTGAACCCTCTCTCTCTCTCTCTATGGCTAGATGACATAGCTCTAATACTACTGTCTAGTCAGGTTGACCATGTTACAAGAAGTGCATCGTAAGTTTTGATTTCTACAGTCTAAAAAAAGAAGTGCATCATAAGTGTGCAATTTCTTATTTTTAACTCCACAATCTGAATGACTGTTATAGACAAGAAATTACTAAAAACCAATGAGAAAGACATGCAGTGGATACAGGTCTATTTTTGGTCATTACCTCACCCAAAAACCCTAATTACAATCTTAGTTTATAAGAAGTGACACATTATGTATCTCCAAACGTAGTTGGAGGCTTAGTTGATACAGAGTGGGAGCATTGATGAGTTAGTATTTAAATGTACTGTCTATTCCACATCAAAATGTATATCTTATTGTATTTATTAACTAGCATATATATCTTAAATTAAGATATATAAATTATGCCGAGATATATCGAAGTGTTTAATTTTTCATCATTCAATTTTTATTTATTTTTAATTCAAGGGGTAAACGCTTTTGACCGGAGCTATGAACCGGAATACAACCATTCAACAATACCACCCCAACAGGGTTTGAACCTTGGTGGCAAGAACAACAATGCCACCTTTAAACCAGTACACCATGCCAATACCGGCCCCTTAATATAGATGTATTAAATTGAAAAATTAAATGCCTTGATATATATCTCGACATAATTTATATATCTTAAATTTAAGATATATATGCTAGTAGCAGTCATGACACAACACATAACATGAATTAATATATAATTATACAATATTATATTATTAGATAAATAATAATATTTTAGTATATTTAATATAAAAATTTGATATAAGTTATGGTTAGGGGTCAAACATGGTTAGGTTCAAACTTTTATTAGGGTTAGGGCTAAGATCTAGGATACAATTAGGGTTAGACATAAATTGAGGATTACAATAAGAGTTGGGGTTATTGTTAATATTTAGATTAGGGTTACCATTAGAAATACAATTAGAATTAATTTTGGGGTTGGCATTAGAATTAGGATTAGGGGTAGATTAGAGATAAAATTAGGATCAAGGGTAGGGTTAGGGTTGGAGATATAATTAGGGTTATAATTAGGGTTAGGGTTAGGATTAGGGCAAGGGTTATGAATAGGGATAGGGTTAGGATGAAGTTTAGGGTTAAGGTTAGTGTTAGAGATATAATTAGGGTTATGGTTAGGGTTATAATTAGAGATTGAATTAGGGTAAGGGTTAAGATTAGGGTTAGGGTTAGGGTTAGAGTTAGAAAGAGGATTAGGGTTAGGGTTTTAGTTATGGTTAGATGTAGAATTAGGGTTAGGATCAAGGTTTTCATTATAATTATGGTTAGGTTTAGGGTTAATGTTACATTTAAGGTTAAGTTTAGATATATAAAATTTAGGGTAAAGGGTTAGGGTTAGGGTTAGAGTTAGGGTTAGGATTATAATTATTCATTAAGGTTAGGGTTAGGGTTAGGGTTAGGGTTATAGTTAGTATTAGGGTTTGGTTTATGGTTAGAGATAGGATTAGGGTTAGGGTTAGGTTTCATGTTAAGGTTACAATTTGGATTAAGGTTAGGGTTAGGGTTATAGGGCAACATGTAAGAGATTAATATAGTAAAAATTAAATGAGAAAGACATGCAACATTTGGATATAGGTCTAAACAAGAAATCACTAAAAATCAATGAGAAAGATTGACTAAAAAATTAGTAAAAGTCACTAAAAGTCATGCAATTTGAATGACTGTTATAGACAAGAAATCACTAAAAAACAATGAGAAAGACATGCAGTGGATACATGTCTGTTTTTGGTCATTACCTCACCCAAAAACCCTAATTACAATCTTAGTTTATAAGAAGTGACACATTATGTATCTCCAAACGTAGTTGGAGGCTTAGTTGATATAGAGTGGGAGCATTGATGAGTTAGTATTTAAATGTACTGTCTATTCCACATCAAAATGCATATCTTATTGTATTTATTAATTAATTGAAAATAAAAATATAATATCTATATATTTTATTTCCAATTATTGTTAAATATGATCAAATATGCATCTTGATGTCTTGGAAAAATAAGTTCCTATCTCCTTCATTACATTCCAATACTTGATCTAGTGTTAATTTTGGGTGGATCATAAATTTAGAACATAAAACAAAAATAATTTAAAATATAAATATCTTAAGATTATGTTTACCCTAATTCAATATTTGTTTAATGGATTGAATAGAAAACCTAAGAACTTCAAATTAATTTATCATTTGGAAGTTAATTTTTAGAATAATTATTATAGACACTTAAAATTTGTTTAAATATTTTAATCTAACATCTTTACATCTTGGATTTCTATTATTAATCCTACAATCTTTATTCACTAAATCATTAAATAATTTATTTAATTAATTAAGACATCTTTCCTCTAATAATTAATAACAAATTATATTTATGTAATTAATTAAACTAATTGTCTGTCATGAATTAATTGAATAAATCTTATATAATTAATTTAGATTAACCTTTCCCTACTCAGGCATATTTTCTCTTTCATCTGATTTATAAATAAATAAAAAGTTAATTCTACCTCATCACAAAAGAAAATAAACTTTTCACATCTTAACCCTCCCTTCAAATCAAGATAATCTTGGCCATCCACCAAATGGTGCAATCTCTTCTATCCACTTGCATTAACCTCAAGCCTCCACTTGTTTACATCTTATCTCCACATGCAAACTAATGTAATATTACCCCTCCATCAACTTGATTTAATTGTATCCCTCAACTTGCACCCATCTCATCCATTCCTCACATGCAAATTCATCCTAGCCATCCAATCTAAGACATGATCTCAATCTATTTTTTTTTAGAATCTTTATTTTAAATAATTTTTTCATATATGAAAAATGCTTCAAAGATCATAGGTACATGTTATGAAACTCAGAATCTCTCACAAGAAAACCAACATCTCAACCTATGAACCTTTTATCCACATCTAAGAGCTCATCCAAGCATCAAGGAGGTATAATGTTTGAATTTTTTGAATATTTTTTTCTATTATTTGCATTATTTGTTCTATAGGAAGTGTTGGGATTTAATCTAGAGTAAGAGTTTGTTTATAAAAGAAATGGTAGGTTGCAAATCAATTTTAATCACTAAATTGAAATAGGAGAAATAAAAGATCTAAAATTAAGAAGAAAAAATGAAAATAAATAAATAATAATAGACAAATTTAAAAATAACATACACATTCATAATTACTTAATAATATAATATAATTTATTAAAATTATATATTATTAATCCACTATTCTAATATAATATTAAAGACTACCCATAAAATATTTGACAATAAAATACCAATAATATTTATAACAAATAATGAATATTCATAATTGATGGAAGAGTTAACCATCAAATAGAAGAGAAAAATATTAATCTATCAAAGTATATTAGCATGCATAATAAACTCTATAAATGAAAACATGAAATAATATAATACAACTTGGAAGTTGTTACAACACTAGTAAAGTTGATACATATTGACAATATTAATTACTAGCACTTGCACTTAAAGGAGGTTCAAGGATTACGCAGATAGAAAACTATATGTATGTTAATATGTTAGAAAGTAGGTGTTTGTGCATGGGTTCGTATGGATGTCATGTATTACAAATTATAGTTGTATGTGGCTAGATTAAACAATTAATAATAAGTGCTAAATAATGGAATGAAATAGACTTGGACAAATCTAGATTTTTTCCTTAAAGAAATTAAGTATTATTTGATTTTGAAATATTTGCATATAGATTTAAAACATAAAAATGCAAATGAAAAAGTTGTCATCAAATAGACAAAAAACATTGAAAATAGAAATAGAATGTTCCCATCCAACTAGAAAATCAATAGTTATGTGGATTTTACATGATACATGAGATTTTGGAGGCTTTCACATGATATTTTGGAGGCTTTTACCATTAGATGGCAATTAGTTTACCATTAAATGAAAACTAAAACTTGTTTTCTGACGACTCAATAATGGTTTGGAGGCGCGATACTTGTTTTAGACTCAAATCTCACACTATATGTAGCCTATCAGCTAATTAAAGGAATAACATGGATATATATTAATATTAAAGGTATGTGAATAGAAAAAGGATATTCTACCTATCACCACATTAGCATATATAAAAAGGTACAAAATTATGAAATAATAGTATCTAGTTGATTTGAAAACTTGTTAATAACGTGAGTTACATCTTAATGACCATTTTGATATTTAAATGATAAGGAAATACAAGTGAGTATATATATATTTTATTGGCTTTTTATATTAGTATTATTAAAAATATATATATTAATATTATTCAAATTTAAAGGAAAAAATACTTTTAGTGAATCAAATAAAATATTTATAAAAGAAATATTAATATTTTAGAATTTAATATAATTTTAGAAAAAAAATAGAAAAATTATATGCATAATATTAAAGGTCATGAAAATAATAATAATAGAAATATGAAAATATAAGGTATTCGAAAAATATTTGTGGCAATATCATAATGAAAGAATTATAATTCATGAGAAATCAATTAAAAATAAAGCTCACATAAAAAATCATTTATATTTTAATGTTATTCTAACAAGGTCATGAAGTTCTTGCCAAATGTTGGTAGGATGGTTTTATTCTTTGACCTATAGACAATTGAAAACAACATTGGTTTAAACAAAAATGGGGTTGATATTGAACCATTGACCATTTTCTAATTTTCTATATAAATGTTGTTGCTATTTTTGACACCAATGCCCCGACTAGTGGCTAAAACCTTGGAGGGGGTGTTACAATAAGCTATCAAACAAGAAGGTATTTTGAGGTTCTAATCTTGCCCCCTTTTCTACTATGTCCCCCTCTGCTACTGTGTATATTTACTCTATTGTTGGAAATGACCCACCATCTTGATCTGTTACTTGGGTTGGTGAACCAATTATTTCCAAAAATCACTTGTATCTCAAATATGTGTGCGGTATTTAACAAGAATAATAAAGTACTTGTATTTCATGTATATGGTCTTTAACAAGAAAAACAAAGTACTCACATTTCATGTATATGGTATTTAACAAGAATAAAGTATTGATTGTGGGGACAACCATTGGGTGATCCCACAATAGTGGGCTACACTTTTTGGCCAAATTTGACATTGAAATGAACATTTTGAACTAAATCTTCACTTTTGGACACCTATAGTTGCTAAACCATGAAGAATTTGAAGATGATGCAAACTAGTGATTTGTGACATTTTGTCTGTAGATTCTAAATATATATTTTTTAAAATTTTGAATTAAATTGCATTTATTTTTCCATCTCCTTCGATAACTAGTTTTTGACAACAAACACCATTTTTAAAGAGTGATGTTTATTATGTAGCACATAACTTTTTTCTATGAAGGATAAAATTCTATTTTTTTTAAATTTAGATTTGTAACTACAATATCTAGCTCCTTCATTTGGTTTCATAATGTTTTATTGAATATTTTTTTCTTAATTAAGTTTTGAAGTCAAACCAATTACAATTTAGATATAGGTTTACTATATAGCACATAATTTTTTTTTGTATGTATCCATTTTTTTTTTGTTGGATCAAGGACATCGATACCAAGAGCATAGATATTTTTCAATTGTTTTTGGGCAATCTACTATTTTTCCACATGCAGAACAAAGAGCTTGATTTTCGGTGAAAAACCTATGTTTAATTAAACTAAAAGATGTGTAATAAAACCAAAATATATTAAAAATATACTTGATGGAGAGCTCGTTTCGAGGACTATAATCCTCCAGCTAGTTTTGTCAAGTTGATTCCATTTTGATCCTTAACTTGAGCCTCAAAACCCAAAAAATTGCATAAAATTGCAGATGGAGGGGGCAAGGGAAAAATAAGGGGGTTCGAGCAAACACCGCTTCGTTCAAACCCATTGAAAACCCTTCGAGAAAAAGGGAGTTTGAACAAAGGGGGGTTTGCTCGAACCCCATAAAATAATATTAAAAAAATGGTTGTGAAGGGCTTCGAATGAAAAGGGGACAGTTAAAATTATTTTTAATGTTTGACCTTCATTTGAAGACCTAGTCGACCAAGTTATTTTTTATAATTTCATATGCATATAAATATGAACTTATTTTTTCATTTTTTCATATCAACATTGCAAGATTAATTCACATTTTTATCCATCAAGGCATATTTTTAAGAAGAAAACTTTTGGTTGAGGATTTGTCTAGTCATCTTTTGCTTGAAGAAGAAAATGGGATAAAAAAAAAAGACAAAATAAGACTCAATGAAAGTATTCAGAAGAAAATGAACAAGAGATGCGCAAAATAAATTTGGCAAGATATAATAGAAAGAAACAAGGTATGCATATTTTCTTTCCTATTTTTAATATTATTCCAAAAATATTTTTTTTCCTATTTAATGTAAATTTTTTGCATGTAGTAGGATGTTATTTCTAATTTTGAACATTTAGTTTAAGTATATATTTTTTCCACATCATTTGAACTTGTAAATTAAATATATTTTTTTCAAAATATATTTAAACATATCTATTAGGACTTCATAAGTTTGCACATTAAGGACCAAGAAAGTTATATGTTGTTACCAATATTTGGACTACTAGTTGAACATGGTCTTGACCATATATTATTATTTACTAGGTGAATTTGTTGGACATCATTTTCAAACAACTTTAATTTATATTTGTTTCAATTGAATGTGTATTAGGGTCCTTCATAGGTTTGCACATTAAGTTTCAAACATGTTAAGTCTTTTTAAAGCTCTTTTTATCTCCATCTCTCTATATCCTTCTCTAGATAGGTTCTCTCTCTCTTGAGTTAAATATATTTTTAAAGCTCTTTCTTTCTCTATCTACCCAAGTCTCTACATAGGACCTCTCTCTCTCTTTTTAAGTCTTTTTAAAGCTCTTTCTTTCTCTCTCTATCCTTCTCTAGATCTAGGTCCTCTCTCTATCCTTCTCTCTATGGTCTTCTCTCTCTTGACTTAAATATTTTAATAAAGCTCTTTCTTTCTCTCTCTAGATCCTTCTCTCTAAGGTCTCTCTCTCTCTCTCTCTCTCTCTTGGGGCACGTGTATAAGAAGTCAAGTCCACTTTTTGGCTAAAGAGTGGAAGTGTTTTCCCTGATTTTCAGAAGTTGTCACATTTGACCTTAAAATTTGAAGTACTTAGAGATGAAATCTTTAAAAATTCACTAATCATAAAATATAGTACTTGGAGTGGGTAAGTGCATGGATCCGTGACACAATTTTGGCTCTTAAGATGCCACCTTTTTTTTTTTTTTTTTTCTGAAATTAGCAAAGTTTGATTTGCACGAGAAAATGAAGATAGTTACGCTCAAAATTTCAAGATGCAACAAGAACAAAAGTTGAAGCGCTCCTAGTATAGTTTCTAAGCTACTAATTATTTTTGAAATTAATGAAGATTAAGGGTCTCAAAAAGGGGGGGCCCAAAATAGGTCCTTTTTTATCAAAAA
>VDFB02281492.1:137895319-137988930 GCA_007258455.2 Sequoia sempervirens | reverse complement strand
AAAGAACACATAATAGCCCCTACTCTAAATGATTTTAACTTTTAAACTTGGACTGGAAAATATTACCTTGAAGAATTTTCTTTAATCAGATGCATTAATACTGTATATCCAGGCACTAGAGACATCTCGCACAATATACAGAACCAATGCTTTGATAAATGTTAAGGTGGAACAATTTTCCATCAATCTACAGATTCAATTAGATATTAGATTTATAAACAGATTACTCTGTAAACACTCCTACATTGTAGAAAGCTTGCTACTATGTATTGGAAAATCCGCATCTTTGTCAAAATATCTTGATTCGGTTTACAGAAGCCTCTCAAGTGTATATATAGGGTCCAGGAACAAATACAGAAGACAATGGAAAAGACTACAGCCCATCCATCTAAATTACCCTGTTTAATCTCAGAAACCTATTTAACAAGAAGCTGGAAGGCATGAAACTGAAGGCCCTAGCTTGTAAACCTTCCAGTTATTATCAGAACAAAACAATTTAATACAGAACCAAACGACTAAACCCAGATGTGTCTACGCATCTAGTAGGGATGAAAAAAGTGTTGTTACTCTCCATATACATTGCATTTCCCTGCCTATATAAAATCTAAATTGTCAACCTTACATTGCAATCATAACAATAGTTTTAGAAAACAAAAAGCCAAAAAACTGGAACGATGGCATAGATGTCCAGCTGATAATGTCCCTGACAACAAAGTTTAAGCATAAATGTAAAAATCAGAACCTGCTGAGACATTATACAATAAATACATCCAGATAAGAAAAGGAACTAATTTTCATGATGAATATGCACATCCAGTAAGTAGAGGCCAAGGTAGTCTTTCTGGTCACTCCCAAGCAAGATGCCAGTTTGCCATATGAGATCACAGAAAGGGATCATTTTCTTATTTGCCTTATATATTGTTAAAATTTGTAACTCTTCGGTTTTGAACTTGTGACCAACCTTAGAAGTTCACTCAAACTTGTCAATCTACATACAAGGATAGAAAATGAATATGTTTACTCTCCACAAGCATCAGCCCAGCAATGCCACATTACAGCTTTACATATTACGCGAGTTCTTCAAAAGAGAAAGAATTTGTTGACAACACCCAGAAAATGGAGAGCCTTACGCATTTCCTTAATTGTTATTTGCACACATCGATACCTGAAAGCAATCTGTAAACTTTCTTTGATAGAGAAGGTGATGAATATGCACATCCGGTAAGGAGAGGCAGAGCTGGTCTCTTTGGTCACTGCCAAGCAAGATGCCAATTTTGGAATATGAGACCCCACATGGAGATCATTTTTTATTTGCTTTACATATTGTTCAAATTTGCAAGTCTTTGGCTTTAAACTCATGACCAACCTTAGTAGTTAACTTGAACTTGTCAATCCACATACAAGGATAGAAAATGAATATACTTACACTCCACATGCATCAGCCCGGCAATGCCAAATTACAGCTTAACATATTAAGAGAATTCTTCAAAAGAGACAGAATTGTTTGACGACACCCAGAAAATTGAGAAAGCCTCAGGCATCCTTAATTGTTATTTGCACACATAGATACCTTAAAGCAATTTGTAAACTCTTTCTTTGATACAGAAGGTAAAGAATATGTGTTGGTAAACAGATTTGTCACTGCAGTGTTCACAGAAAACAACTTGAATCACCCAATGGGCAGTGACAAAGTTTACAACAATTGGAGAAACCACTATTAGATTAGTGATTTTCATTTGAGAGAGGCAGCTGCCTCTTATGATAGGTTTTTTATTTTTTGGGGTATGCTTTTAACTAGAAAGCAGGAAAGGCATAAAGAACTAAAACTGAGATAAAAGAAGTGAAACTCTAGATAAGTTAATATGAGGCCAAAGATATAGTCTTTCCAAGAATGAGAAAAAGAAAATTCGGCAATTAGAGGAACAAATGCAAAGATTTCTTCCTTTAAGATTGCTTTTGAAGAAAAGTATGCTACTAGGGTTTGAATGAGGGAATATCATCTAACAGAAGAAAGATATATCCCCGTTGCATTTTCTGACTCATAGATCTGAAAATAACCATTTATCTCATCTCAGGGTGCACATGGTGGACATTACCTTTGAACTTGACTAATTGCATCCTCCACATAACAGGAAATATTTAAAGGAATAGCTACAAATTTAACATACGGATAATCTACAGCATGAAGAAATAATGGACAGGCTCATAGACCAGAAATATCATTATTTATTTGATTCAAAAATAAATAGCTCAGAGACCCTTTCTGCTTCTATACAATGTGAAAGAATCAAAAGTCTTTCTTTACAAATAAGCCTTGAATAAATAGGCTTCATCCCCCATGACTAATTTGCAATCCTTTTTTGTTTATAACTTTAAAATGTTTTTAAGAAAGTCATTACTATTTCTAACCTTAAGATATAAACGTAAAGTTGGTTTTTTAAGTCACATTGAATAAAGCAATAAAGCAATATCATAACAAGGAAAATACTCTTTAGCCTTGTGATGGTATCTTTTCAAAAAATTGCTAATTTGAAGTTTCAGACTATGGTGACTACAACTATTGTAAAGAAGTTTTGGCCTTGTAACTTCTGAAATTTGCTACAATTGGCACAATCATCTTACCACCTAGTATATAGGTACTATGGAGGTGTAGTTTCCAAGTCAGTAATGATCCCATGAGAGACTAAAATATCTTTTCAAAAGGCTGGTGGTGAAGAGGATATACTGCTTAGTTTTCTCATACTGTTGTCACCAATAGTATCCTTTTTGAAAAGTTCGTCCAAAATCATATCCTTGAAATTCTTCTTTATGGTATGAACATTTGCCGACCCAATTTCATCCCCTTTAAGCAAATCAGAATTGAAAGCTAAACAATTAGTCTGAATGTCAAGCATTATTGATTCACAAGATTTTGTTATCCTTTTGACTTCCGATGTAAATTGTTTTAAAACCATTATTTTCCATTCAACCCTTTTGAAACATGAGATACATTCATTTTCTTCAGGTTTGTTGAAAACTTTCAAAAATCAGAATATTTACATCAATTTTCACCATTTCTTGTAGGCCTCCAATTATTAATTGCCACACATTTTCGTGGCTTGTAGTTTAATTTCTATTTCCTTTTTCTTTGCTTCAACATTTTTGTATAACTTGGCAGTTTCTTCAATATAAATAAATCCATCGAGGGTAACCTGTTCTACCCAAGATTTGAATGCTTTGCCATAGGATTGATATTTGCTAATTTTCTCAATGGTCTCTTTGCTCACATCTCCCATTGTCGAGCCGGTAGGAGCTAATGATATGCTTAGAGGCTGAGAAGATGTATCAACAATAAGATTTGATATAGTTAGTCAATTCATGGATCTGCTCTTTCAATTGCTCTGTCTCCTCCTCTTTCTCTGTTCTCTCCACTAACTTTGTAGCCGACACTTTTCAATTGTGAATGTCATTCTCATGTGTGGCTAGGCCAAGATCAATTCAAGAGATTCTATAATCAACCTCTGTCATGTCCTCTTCATTCTTGTCTACTGTAGTCTCCACTATCTCCACATACTGATCAGTAGAAGAGTCCACCATCAACCTGTAGTATGAGCCCTTTTTGGTTGAGATGTCATATGCAGCATCTTCGCTATTGCATCGAACCTAAGATCTACAACTTGCATATGTTTCCTCTTCTTAGCAACTGTTTCCTTCAGCCACAATGATGGGAAGGATACTGATTGAGAATTGGATCTTGAAGAAGAAGAAAGAGTAATGGGAGGTAGGGTAGACTTACGGATAGTATTAACACTCGTGTTACTTGGTGGTGGTGGAAGAGAAGGTGGACGAGGAGGAGATGGTGGACGAACGAGAGATGACAGAGGGCATAAGGAAAGGCAGAGGGTGGTTGTTGTTCATCACAAAGACTTGAGAGTTGCCTTCTGCACCTTGGGCTGATGGCCTCTATATGTCAAGTTTCTTCCTTGGCTCGAGACTTCCTCCTCCATTTGTATTATTTAGATAATCCCTTCTTAGGATCTTCATCACCTCCACCAACTGTGGTAGCTCTAGATCTGGTGGAGTATACAGATGCAACGAGTTGATGAGATGAAGATCCACTATGGGTCCAACATATCCAAGCCATAATCTTCAACATCATTGATGTCCCATTCTAGATTGAAGTCTTTGATTTGTTCAACTATTAGCCTCATCCAATCACATCTTCTAACTTTAAAATCATATTTGCAATCTTCTCAATATTCTTCCAACCAGAGTGAATGAATGTACCCCAGTCCAAGATGCAAGTGACCTCTAACATAGTTCTTGCTGTCAAAGAGGAATCTTGTACTGAAGAAGTGTAAGCTGACCTTTGTAAGAAACCTCTCAATGTTTTGAGAATGTGAAGATGAATGACAAGTATAATAGCTCAAGCTCAAGGGAAATGGGTATCCTGCTTTCTTCCTTTCCTTCTACATTTTATTTAACCAAACCCATATGCCTACATACCTCAATGAGAACAAGGTGATCACATACATAATGAGGCAGCTTGTAAAAATGTTCATCGAAACCACCTATCCTGGTACATGTGAATCTTGAAAATTGAATATAATAACTGCCAAATTGAGTGATCAAGTTTGTAGCTTTAGGGGAAATTCTAAGTCCAACATTCCCATCCAGTTCCCTTGCAGTTAACATGGTGAAAGAATCCTTAACCTACCTGAAGTCTTTATAACTGATTTCAAATTGCAGTTGTCAGTAAAAATCATAATTTTTTATTATGTTGTCATAGACCCCCTATGGTTGCAATTCGGGTCATGCCTTCATGCTTGCAATTGCATAGAAAAATACGAGGACATGTAAAACTGTTGGGTTGTTCAGAAATTCACCAGTTGATTTATGTAAACTGTCACGTATAAGCTTTTCCCAATCAACAAATTGTGAACCATAGCTAATGAATTGACACATCCAACATTCAAAAGAACTTGTTTCCTTATTTCCCATTACCTTGTTACACAAGGTGATTATATCAGAAATATCCTCTTTGAAGTGAGACCTCTGTAAATTCTTTGAGATATAGGACTTGCCTTTCTTAGGCACCTTCAATCAATGTTTAGCAATTTTAGCGAGGCAGGTGTCCTAAAAAAATTCCTTTGTCTGTATCCATATCTACATATTCATCCACCTGAGATAATCTAAGAGTAATACTGAGGGATGGGCCATCCAATTTATCTACTAACTGATCATCAACAATCCTAACCTCCCTAGTGCTGGGTTTATAATGTCTCGCACAAGTGAGGACCAAGTTTGTACACAAAATAGAGGTTGGGAAAACACCAACATGACCGAGGTCACTTAAAAAAGTTGCCTCTTAGAGTTCTAGGATTTTGTTTCATACAGTCCCAAAATTCTTCTAAACTTATATGCCCTAATCTACTATCTCTGACTTCAAACAATACATTATCCGAAATGATAGCATGTTATACCCCTAATATTCAAATTTCATTTTATGTCCTAACCTCCCTAGTGTCAGGTTTATAATGTCTCACACAAGCAAGGACCAAGTCTGTACACTAAACAGAGGTTGAGAAATCACCAGCATAAGCTAGGCTACTTGAAAATGTTGCCTCTGTCATTAGAGTTCTGGGATTTTGTTGCATACAATCCCAGAATTCTTCTAAAAATGAATGCCCTAATCTACTATCTCCAACTTCAGACAATGCATTATCCAAAATGGCAGCATGTTCATACCCCTAATATTCAAATTTCATTTTGTGAGGTTTTGAAAGCAACCAAATGAGACGTGCTGGGGTTTCAAGCAGATTTTGGTGGGTAACAAGAGAAAGAAATTTGTTTCAATAAATGAAGCAACTATGATAGGTGCAATTCATGAAGGCACGTGTTCAAATTCGGGAAACCTCAAAATCAACCATGAGCAGGTGGCAAGGGTTTTGAACTAGCAAAGCAAATGCGTGATAGATTTGAAATAATCTAGTATGGGTGCATTTGACCTACCTCACAGTGTAGATTCAGACTGATGGAGGGTATTTGCAAAGAGTTGGAAGCAACAGCATGTTCTAGGTCGTGCAGCAGAGCTCCTTTGTTCTTTGAATGTTTGATAATCACAAATGAGCCTGCAAACCCATTTTATTACTTATGTTTTAAATTGGTCGGCATTTTAGAGCTATCTCAAACTTTATCAATGTTTTAGAAAGTTACAAAACTATTAGAAATGTCGATGTTTTTTGTTCTGAGCTATGAATTGTGCTCCTTTTTAACAATTTTTGGAGTTTTGAAACTTTCTTGGTGATTTCAAGAAACTTCGAACTCATCGACATATAATCTCTAAAGCTTCTTTGTTTAACTTATGATCATTTTGAAATCCTTTGTCGGATTTTTGGCAATTTCACAATCTTGCAAACCTACTGACACCAAAAACTTTGCAACTTTTGATTAGATTTTTGAGCTTTGAGCAGAACTTGTCAATGATTTCAAAGATTCACAAACTTTGAAAATCTTCAATGCTTTGTTTGTCAGCATTTTCATAAGTTCTAGAACTTTTGGCAGTGGTGACAAGTGAAAGGAAGACTATTTATCAGAAACTTAGAAAGTTAAGACCAACAAAGGAAGACAGAAAACTTTGGAAATTTTGAAGATTTTCAAAGTTATTGCCCATCATAGTTTGTTCAAGGCTAACTCAACAAGGCATGAAGGTGACCCAAAATTTTGGAGAGGAAATTAGGCAAATTTTTCAGGAAACAAAATGCACATACAGTAAGGAGAGGCAGATCTGGTCTTTTTGGTCACTGCTGAGCAAGATGCCAATTTGGGATATGAGACCCCACAAGGGGAACTTTTTTTCATTTGCCTTATATATTGTTCAAACTTGTTATTCTTAGGTTTTGAACTTGTGACCTACCTTGGTAGTTAACTCAAACTTGTCAATCCAATACAAGGATAGAAAATGAATATACTTAGTTAACTCAAACTTGTCAATCCAATACAAGGATAGAAAATGAATATACTTACTCTCCACAAACATCATCCCAGCAATGCCACATTACAGCTTAACATATTAAGAGAAGAATACTTCAAAAGAGACAGAATTGGTTGACACCCAGAAAATGTAGAAATCCTTAAGCATTTCCTTCATTGTTATTTGCAGACATAGATACCTGAAAGCAATCTACAAACTCTTTCTTTGATGCAGAAGGTGTGGCTCACACTTCACGCCCAAACCATATATCATAGTTTAAACTAGCAGAGTACTTGCAAAAACCACAGGCACTCACAAGTCAGATTGCAGGGCGTGGAACTCACTTGTAGACTCTCAGCCAAGTTGGCACAAGTCATAGGCATTAACTCATCACAAGTACTCATAGGTGCTCAAGAGTATATGCCTCAGACATGTCACCACATTTGCAACACAGCCTACAGCAGAAACACGACAAAAGTGCAGAAAAACACTGATTTTTCTTTTTTGCCTTTTTCAAGTTAAACCATGTTTGTCCTCACTTCTCTCTCATAGCATTTTCTCTCCTTTGAGCTCTGCATATGGTGATTTAAGGCAATTGTGGAAGCAATATTTCAGCAATTTTTAAGTTTTTGGTATATTTTTCTTTTCTTTTTTTTAACCAAGTTTTTCAAAATTTTGTATTTCTGAATTCTTCCCTTGTATGTTCATTCCTATTTCACATGCATTAGAATTAATCTAGGGTTTCTGCAATTAAATTTTTGTTTGTTTGTTTTTTTCAAAGCCAAGCTTCTAGAAAAAGAAAAAAATTAAATGCTAGGGTTTGAGGCAATTAAATTTGTTTTTCTTTTTCAATGTAAAGTTTGCATTTTGTATCCAATGGCATCAGCAAGTAGAAGTGGATGTGTTGGTAACAGGGATGTTTCTTGGAAGTATGGCCTAGCAAGACCAACCACAAGATCATTAAAAAAACCAATACATACAATGAAACCAGCAAGAACACGAGTAAACTTTGAGGAGAGAAAATACTTCTTGTCTGTTTTAATTAAAGAGCAAATAATCACTTTATAGAAAAACAACATAAACCCTAATACTTGGGTGACACAAACCCTATTAAAATGACTTAAGTGAACATAAGTCATGTTAACATTATTTGAGATAGTTAATAAAGTCCTAAAGTGACTTTATTACTGAGCCTATTGCTAGGACTAGTATGGCCATTATAACTATACATTACAAACACTAACATCCTCCTTTAATGGTTATTGTACAAAATATACAAAGTTTCTCTCTAAAGTTTACAAATTCATCTAGGCCAAGAGACTTGCTGAGAATGTCTACAATCTGATCTTAGGTTGGACAATATTGCAGCTCAACTTCTCCATCTTCTACAAGTTGTCAAATGAAGCAACAATGTACATCAACATGTTCTCTTTGATCATAAAAGATGTAATTTTTTGCCAACTTGAGAACATCCTAGTTATTGCAAAAAAATACTTAGGGCTCAATCTGATAAACTTGTCATGCTCCTTTTACTACTGTTTTATATTCTACTTCTATGGAGGAAAGTAAACCTGCATTTTCTTGATGATCCAAGAAATTGCTTATGTTCCAAGACTGATCACATAACTTGATGTAGATTTCCTATCATCCATCTGTAAATTTTAAGATCAGATTTAATGCACAGAAAATTAATTCAAAATCAGACACAATAACACAGCAGATACCCTGGGAAAACCCCGGGAGAAAAACCCAGCAACAAAAGATCTCTCTTATATAAAAATAATGGCAACAATTCTCTTTACAATGAGGCCAATCACAAGGCCAATATTCAGCACCTATGTCAGATGCAATAACAGATGAAGATCTGCACTTCCTTGGATTGCTAAATCTGCCCTTAAGAAATTCACACTTATGCTCTTGAAGAAATTCACACTTATACTCTTGAAGAAATTCGCACCTTAATGAGAGAATGAATCTAACTTGCTTGATGATAAGGAGATGAAGGTGACCTTGTATATATACAAGTGTGAGAGAGGTTGCACCTCTTCATATTACAAGGTCGGCCAGAATACAATAATATAATTACAAATAATAAAAACAATCATAAGGAAGGTCGGCCCAAGAGAAATTATATTGTTGCCAAGAGAAGCGCATATTCTCATTAAATGATACATATAAATAAATAGCCGATAGGCTACATTTATTTATGTCTTCACTCGTGGCTGGAAGGATGAACCCGAAGTTGCTAAATAACATTAACACTCCCTCTCAGCTAGGGAGAGAACTTCCAGCTGCCCAAGACAAATCACCTCAACATGATGTATACCATTATGGCTACAACCATAAGTGAACAAGAAGAATATCACCTCAACGTGATATTAGATATCGCCTCAACATGATATCAACCATAATATGGTAAGTACAAGTGTTCATCACTTGCGTGATGTTGTCACCTCAACGTGACTTTCACCATGACTCTCTCAGAGGGTGAAACACAAGTACAACATATGTCATGGAGTCACACACATGACATCCACCATGACTCAGCTCAGAGGGTGGAAACAAGGGCTTTCACCTCAAATTCCCCCGTCTCAAAGGAAAATGCATTAACAAGGGCTTGCACCTCAAATTCCTCCATCTCAAAGGAAAATGCATTAACAAGGGCTTGCACCTCAAATTCCTCCATCTCAGAGGAAAATGCATTAACAAGGGCTTGCACCTCAAATTCCTCTATCTCAGAGGAAAATGCATTAAACAAGGGATTTCACCTCGAACTTCTCTCTGAGAAGAACTCATTAAGCAAGGCTCACTGATACTGAGACTCTTACTCAGTCAAGGTTGGATTCTCCACCATACCAAGCTTATCTCGGAAGTACACAAACTTTATCCTGGAGAGAGGCTTGGTGAGAATATCTGTTGTCTACTCATCAGTGCTGATGTACCTCAACTATACAGCCTTCTGCAGTACCATATCTCTAATATAGTGGTACTTGATCTCAACGTGCTTGGTTCTGTCATGAAACACAAGATTGACAGAAAGCTTCACACAACTCTGATTATCACAATGAATGATAGTAGGCTCCATTGATTGTCCAAACAATCCTGCAAGGAGCTTATGAAGCCATACTACTTCTCAAGTTGCCATAAAAGCTGCGATGTACTTGGCATCTGTTGTACTCAATGCTACAGATGATTGCTTCCTACTGCATCAGGATATCAAAGCAGGACCCAACCTGAAGCAACAATCAGAGGTACTCTTCCGATCTGCAATACATCTTGCCCAATCAGAATCAGTATAACCATGCAACTCCAAGTTAGCATCTGAAGAATATCTCAACCCATATCCAACTGTGCCATGTAGGTATCTTAGGATATGTTTAGCTGCAACCAGATGTACCTGTCTCGGATCACACATGAACTGACTAAGTGCACTTACTGCATAACAAATGTCAGGTCTAGTTTTAACTAGATACATCAAAGATCCAAACAGCTGTCAATGTAGGATTCACCAAGTTTGAACTAGTTGCAGCCCCCTTCAACTTATGTAGGTTGGTCTCCATGGGCGTAGACATGGATCATATCAAATCTCAATAGTATACTTCCATCTTCTTTAGGTTCAGTAGGCTCCCTCTAAATCTTCAAGTATTTGCATCAACCTTCTGACCTCTTTGTCTAAGAGTGCTTGCAACACTTGCCTTAGATAAATGTTTTTCCAGTGCACACCTCTGGTACTATAGAGAGTTCAGGATTGTCCTCCTCGACCTCATCCCAGATCACTTTATTCTGAAGGTTTGCGGAGCTACCAATGTCAAAACTAGATGATTATCTTGATCTCAATAGCTGAAGGGATCCTCTAAGGATTTCACACTTAGCCTTCAGTAATCTTCACTCCTTCTCAGTGAGTTATAAAACTCCCTCTTGATCCCTGCTTTAGAGATTGCAACGAAGACTTCGGAAATGAACTCCCTCTAGCCACCAACTTAGTCTCATGGCTACAAGTTGTGACTTCACACTTGATCATATCTTTGGTTGGCATGACTTGCTCAAAAGATGACTCAAGTTTTTTTTTTTTAATCACTAAGCAATCTCTCATCACCTTCTTGCTCCTAGATCTGTCCTGGAAGCATTTAAGAGAGATTACTAACAATTTATAACTATCCAAAGAAATATCACACAAAGTTTACTATCTCAGGAAAAGAAACTTATCTTTATTAAATTCAGATATAACTTTTTCTTCCATCTTTTACTCCTCTCGAGAATGCTGATATTAGCACAACAAAAGATAGTTTGTCCAACTCGGATAGCCAACATATAAGATCAAGCCTCTCAAGGCAACACCATAGTCTATGCACCAAGAGAATGATATTGATGTGATGTCTCAATCTCAAAATGAATGAAAAAAAAAATGACTCCAAGGGATCTCAACCAAAGATCACTATTCAAGAGAAGGACAACACAATCTTTTCTACACACAAGATCAAACAATGATTGTCAGATTTGCACAACATAACAAACTGAATTTTAGCCTAGTAGGAAACAATCAAAGAATACTTATCTCTTTAACAACATTCTTCAGATCTATTTCAAGTGTTCCCAATTAGTCTTGTGCATCCTTGAAGATAAGCTACAAGACCTCAATTTTGTTCAGCCTCCAATAGCTTTCAAACAGCTGTAAGAGTGACTTATCTACAGCTCCAATCAGCATTAGGTGTGAGTCCCTTGAACTTTCTTGAGCAGTTCCTAGGCCATGATACCTTTCACAACTGGCAGGAGATACAGAGCCGATTGCTCTGGCCAACGCCACTCTACCACCATTCGCAGATTACCACCATCAGACTCATGATTGCTGCCTTCCTGGTGGCATCAAACAAGGTTACACAAGTCTGAGAAACTTCCCCGATCAAGAGACAAAGAGACTCCCGACTGTAGAAGTAGGCGAATTATAACAAGTGCTAAACCCGTCGAAACAGGCCAGAGAGCAACATTGATGAAGATTGATAGACAAAGACAAGATATCTTCTTTGCGTGATCTTGAATCCTGTAGGGAATTAGTAATGAAGATGTCGTCTCTCTCAAGGGTGCTTCAACATGATCCCCAGATTTCCGTGACAATCAGGAAGGTGCGCGTAAGATCAGAATGAATGATTGCCCCTTCTCCTGTACCGATCCCAAACAATGATGTCGGGAATGAGATCACTCCTTCAGTCATAGGCCTACAGCCAGCCAACCGTAAAAGAAAGATGATAAGAACGACCTTACATCAGATGGGCCGTAAGCAACCACTGATCAACATAAAGAAGGCCTCGATGGCTTCCTTGATGCAACACGAATGCTTCAATTTAACATAGGTATTCAATCGTCATCTTAAATGCAATAGCGTCTAGCCAATATAAGACGTCCTCCTTCCACATCACCCGAGATGGCGAATTTCCAGACAACATAGGAAGTTGAGGTTGAATTGATCCCGTTCAAAAAAAAGAGGACACGATGAAATGAATATCCAGCGTCACAAGCAATGGCAATGATAGAATCCGAGGGCAATATGAAAATATAACCGGCCAGGTCCGACAAAACTTCAAATGCCAAATCCATCTCCCGTGCCACTTTCCAGAAATCAATAAATTAACCTTCGTGCTCTTGATGGAGTTGCACCCACGGGTTCTAAGATTCCCTCTGTTGACCTTCTGTGAATGCGGAGAATGAAGTAATGAGGATGTCACGATTAAGATCGAGCACAAATATGTTGTAGATCAATGTCTGATGCAAGGTAGAGCTATGTTGATGTGCGGAAGAGGAACACTGAATGGGCCTGCTCACACAAGCCGTCTCTGTCTGACACGACAACTAGAATTTGATGGGAACACTCCCTGTGAAAAAATGCCTTCTTCGATGCTACCAGATGCGTTGCAAGTTATCTTCCTTTCAACGGTAATATCCTTCAAACCCGACTGGCGGCTATAAGGCTTCATAGATCATACTACAATGAACATTCGTCGCTCGTATGAGACTGATATCTTTGACTCCCGACACCACTTCAGGATTAAGATCATATGCAATGATATCGCAATTTGCGCAAGACACAGCTCGAACGGTTTCACAAACTTAGAGGGGCCCGAACTGTGATATGTGAACGAGCTTAAACATGACTTCCTCTTGGACATGGTCTAGCGCAATTTGACAAGATACATGAACTCTAGATGTAAAGACAGATTATAATCTGCACTTAGAGAACCTTCGACTTGCTCTTATTTCCAATATCTCCAATTTTGACTTAAACAAATCTGATCTAAGCTCTTGAACCCGCTCTGATACCATGTAAATTTTAAGATCAGATTTAATGCACAGAAAATTAATTCAAAATCAGACACAATAACACAGCAGATACCCTGGGAAAACCCTCCTCTTGAGGGAGAAAAACCCAGCAACAAAAGATCTCTCTTATATAAAAATAATGGCAACAATTCTCTTTACAATTAGGCCAATCACAAGGCCAATATTCAGCACCTATGTCAGATGCAATAACAGATGAAGATCTGCACTTCCTTGGATTGCTAAATCTGCCCTTAAGAAATTCGCACTTATGCTCTTGAAGAAATTCACACTTATACTCTTGAAGAAATTCGCACCTTAATGAGAGAATGAATCTAACTTGCTTGATGATAAGGAGATGAAGGTGACCTTGTATATATACAAGTGTGAGAGAGGTCGCACCTCTTCATATTACAAGGTCAGCCAGAATACAATAATATAATTACAAATAATAAATACAATCATAAGGAAGGTCGGCCCAAGAGAAATTATATTGTTGCCAAGAGAAGCGCATATTCTCATTAAATGATACATATAAATAAATAGCCGATAGGCTACATTTATTTATGTCTTCACTCGTGGCTGGAAGGATGAACCCGAAGTTGCTAAATAACATTAACACCATCCATAGATCTACCCAATCCAAGTACAAATTTCCTTTATTTTACCATAAAAAATGTCAAAGTTTGATGTTCCCTTCATAGATCTTAGCACCCTCTTTATTGTTGTACAATATTCTGCATTGGAGCTGTTATAAACCAAGAGATATAGCTGACTACGTAGCTCCAGTCAAGCCTACTTGTTGTTAGATATTGTTGTTTGTAGACTAATTCATTAACTACTTTTGAATCAATCTTGGCTGAAAGTTTCATCCATGTCTCCAAAGGTGTAGATAAGATTTCGTAATCAGTCCAGTCAAGCCTACTTGTTAGATATTGTTGCTTGTAGACTAATTCATTAACTACTTTTGAATTAATCTCGGCTGAAAGTTTCATCCATGTCTCCAAAGGTGTAGATAAGATTTCTTAATCGGTTTTCCTAAACATATCTAACAAACTCTTGGCATATTTCGTCTATGAAACAAAACAAGTTGTATCTATTCGTCAAACTTTTACACCTAATTAGTAATGTAAGAGGCCTAAATCTATCATGTCAACAGTTGAACATGGATCTGATTGTAGCATTGTAATCTCTCTAGCCTCACTATTTATAACGATAATCTCATCTACATATATCACCATAATCACTACATCATCATCCATAGGCTGAGATTTTGAAATGATAAAATGATATTCGATATTCACAAAGGAGATGAAAGCTCCTTAAATAAAACAATATAGGACGATGTTTATAAAAAGAAACAGACGTTAACAAAAGCAAAGAACAGAAAGTTACTAAAAACTAACTAGATCAACTGAAAGTAAACTAAAGGCTAAGATGACCATTAAATAACACAATAATACTTTAATACCTTCCCTTAATGGTCATTCTACTAACTACACCAAGCTTATCCCAAAATTTTACAAATTTATCTGGATTGAGAGACTTGGTACATTGAGTTTATAAAATAATGATGTAAAATCATCTCCATTTGATATATAGTTTCTAGTCAAGCTATTGCCATGGCTAGAATCAATTAGATTGTTCCCATTTTTGCAATAAAAGCTAATGTCTTCTCATAATCAATCCCTTCCTTTTGTGCAAAGCCTTTTGCAATGAGCCTTGCTTTATGTTTGTCAAATGTTCCATTTGCTTTATACTTGACCTTGTATGTCCATTTGCAGACAATGGGTAACTCTTCTAAGCCCATGTTCAATTCTTCATCAAAGTTTCCTATTCAGCTTGCATAGCCACTTTCCGTTCCAATCTACCTATGGCGGCTTCATATACCAATGAGCATTAAAGGTTAACCATCAAAGCATAATTCTCTATAATAGATATATTACCTCTTTTTGGTCTTCTTTCCACCCTCATATCAAGAATGTCATCTGACCAAAGATCACCAATAGTTTGGAATCACCATTTTGGTTTTTTCTATAGCTTCCCCCTCCAAAATAGTGCTGTTATCTTTGCTGATTTGAGGAATTTGCAGCAGCTTTTTGGTTGGGAAGTTCATGAGAATCATCCTCCTCAAAACTCTCCCCACCTTTTAGGTTGATGTTTAACATGCATCATACCTAATTTTCCAACCAATTTATATTCATTTCCAGCAACTTTAAGATTTGATATTTATTCTTTTGTTGCTTGAAACAACCTTGCATTTTCATCAACTACCACATCATGTCTAAAGTAAACTTTGTCAGTTTCAACATCAACCAACTAATATGCTTTATGATTGTTGTTGTAGCCTATGAACATCATTTTCTTGCAGTTTGCATCAAGGTTAGTTCATTTTCCTTCAATCCCCAAACCATATAAAAATGAGCCATGTCCGTCTATCTGCAAAACACATCCATGTGTCCCCCTCATCCACCAATTCCAAAACTCTGTGCAACATTGCTCAAGGGGGTCATTACTCAAAAAAGTAGTGACAAATGCAAAGACAAATGTGCAAGAGAAAAAAAATATTGACACAAGTACAGATACACCATATCATGAGATGTGTGGACAAATCGAAAGAATCACATGCACATCAACTTTTTAGTAGCTTTAAATGGTAAGATGGTGTTCTTGAGTCCCATCAAGGACTCAAACAAGGTCAAGGATGGTGAGAATCTAAGTCTAATGTTGGAGGTTGTATTAGTGATTAGTATAGAAAATATTGTCCAAGTTGCAACAGATAATGTAGTAGCATATGTGGCAACAAGGAAACTACTTGAGGAGAGGCACCCAACACTTTCTTTTGGATCCCTTATGCTGCCCACTTCCTTGATCTTTTGTTGAAAGACATAAATATCAATCAGTATGGTCCCAACCATCACTAGGATATACAAGGAAAAGAAAATTATAAATATTTGTAACTTGCCTGGAATTGTAATTTTCTATGACAATTTCAATCATCATGAGATTCATATCATATTATTGGTTGTTGTATTTGCATGTTAATACAATATTGTACTCTTATTTAATTCTAACAGAAAACACTTCCCTAACATTCTACAAACTCCTATTTTGTAACTGTATTTGGCATGACATTTATGTTTTTGAAAGAAATTTAAGTTCTTTATTTAATTTGTTTAGTTGTACAAGATAACATTGGGATCTACAGAGTTTGTCAAGTTACAAGTTTTTTTAAGGTTTTAACATTTTTATATATTGCACACAAATCTACTCCTAAACCTTTATCAAAAAATTTACAAGATCCACACCAAATACTCATTACATGTACCCAAGGAACCCACGCACTGAATGTTGCAGTAACAATCATCTTCAAATCGATGGGTTGAACATTTTTTAACAACATAAATTGTGGGATATAGAATTAGTGAGTAGTCGAACAGTCATTATCTATGTTACCCCAAGTATTGGGGATCAAACAAGTATTGGGGACTTCTTGAGAGAAACCACCCCCACCCCCAAAAACAAATTTCAGGAAACTGTCCCAAACATAAAGGACCTCACCCTGTCTACAGGATTCACACCACATACTCATTATATGTACCCGAGTAATTCACACACCCAAAGTTGCAGTAACAATCATCTTCAAATTGATGGGTTGACATTTGTTAATAACATTCCTCATCTATGCTACCCAGATTTGGGAACCAAACAGGTAAATGGGAACTTCTTGGAAAAAAACACCACTGCCCAAAATAAATCAGGAAACAGTTACATAGAGTAATCCACCCTGAATATCTAAATTAAAATTGACACAAATCAAATAGTTTAAAGCATTAAAACTAAGATTTATTACAAATAAAACAAGATGAAACCAAGCACCAATAAATCAATAGCAATTGATTATGGGAGTTTGTGTTACTAAAATCTGAGGGAAATACAATGATGGCAGATAGTTAATAAATTAAGATGGATTTTGGGAAGACATCTGGGGATGTCTCGAACTCAATTTTTTGAAGGGATATCCCTCACCATCCCATTTGTGCTGGGCTCATTCCCAGGGATGCAGTCGCAACCCCACATTGGACACCTATACAGGTAACATCATGCATCAGTTAGAACCATAAGTTAAAAGGTCAAAGATCATTTGTAAACACTATCTATTTTGCTTTTCAATGATAGGATGAGCTCCTTGATGCAAACGTCACATGTGAAGCTTATCTTGATTACTTCTCTATCTATGTTAATGAATGCTCTTAATTTCCAACATACGGCAAATAATAAAAGAACTAAAATCAGTAACAGTTAGAAATGTTATGGAGATTGAAAGTTTGTATATTAAATTTGACCTTACAAAAGGAATATTTCAAGATACCTATCAAACTGTGTAGAATGCATTGAATGTGTTGAAGGAGAGCAATAGACCAGGATATCAAATAATATTCAATCAGATAAGGCATGAAACTGTTTACTGAGAAATAAAAGATATATTCAGAAATAAGGATGAACGGTGATTCCTGATATGGTGGAAGACTAATATCAAACTGTGAAGAATGCATTAAAAGTGTTGAAGGAAAGTAACAGACCAGGACATCAAATAATCTTTAATCAGTAAAAGGCATGTAACTGTTTACTGAGCAATAAAAGAAATATTCCAGAATTAGGATGAATGGTGATTCCTGATATGATTGAAACCTAATATTAGCAAATCAGGTGAGAACAAGTTGTAAAGTTTAGCATGGCATATGAAGTCAAGAGTTTTGGCAAGTGTGATCTGTAAATGAGATTCTCCGTTCCAAAAAAAAGCTTGATCAATAAGATCAAGCACATAATCAAGCATATCATAATCTGACTATTAAAGTACACTATTAAATTAATTTTATGTTTTCTTACTTTGCTTTACAATGCAAATGAAAAGCTATTTAGAGATAAGATTATTGTATCAGAATTAAATAACTCACAAACGAGTTTTACCCTGTAAAACCTTCAATGTGGAGGAAAAACCGGTAACTTCTTTATTAATGGCAAGGAGATATATACAATAAGTGGGCAATCCTGCCTTCTACTTTTGTTACTTCTCCTACATCAAACAAAAATAGACAATAATTCTCAATTCTCCAAACATCAATTATTCAATGCTCTCATACAAGCTGTATTTATAGATTTTCCAATGCGTTATTGAGTTTTCCTGGGCTCTAGGTGAAAACTGACACCTATACAATTCATATTCTGAATTTATTATCAGTATGGCTTTGGGTACTAGCGCACCTGCACTATCATCCTACCAATCATGCTGTCATTTGTGCTTAATGCAATCTGCAGTCCTACCAAACACTTGTCTTTGCACCTGAAACCTATTTGTTTTTATTTTACCTGTTATATATGTTTTTATAACTTAATGAGACAATCAATGAGGAAATAGTTCTCCTACTCTCTTCTTAATTACCACTTGGTTTGGCTTACCTTCTAATCCTTGAGTCCAATTTTCTAAGATTCTTGAAATTTATTTCTTGTTTCCTTATTTTCTTTTCTACTACCATATCTTCATGAAGTATAGTTCTTCCTTCCACATCAAATCTTCTAGAGATGGGAGCACTTGTTTTTCATCTTTATCTAGCATAGATGGTTCATAAAGCTGCAAGTACTCACAATTTACCACTGAATTTATCTTCATGAAAGGGGGAAGATCAAGTTTAAATGTGTAATGCCCAAAATTAAAAATTTTGCTTCATTAAGGCATTTTGAAAAGAGTGGTAAAAGTCTTGTAAAAAATGTCAAAAAAGGTCAAAAAATGGAAATTTGCATGTCACGCATGTTGGTCAAAAACTCAAAATTTTCAAAATCTAATGATCTGGGTCTCTTCAGAGCGAAATTGTCTACAAAACCCAGATCTCAATTTCTCAGCCCTACTTTTTAGAAAAGTTCATATTCTTGGAAAGTTTCTAAAAACAGACTTTTGACAGGGTTTTGTGGGTTTCTTCTCAAATGGATATTGGAAAAAATTTCTAAAAATAGAAAGTTGCTAAAAATAGCATTTCTGTTTCCAGGGCTCAAATTGATTTTGATTGGTTGAAAATGCTTCCTCATCAGGCTGGTCCAGTCAGAATCGTCAAAAGATCAGTTTTTCTCTGGTGGGTCTATTCTACTTTTTCATAAGCTAAAACAGGAGCTCTGAGGTCATCAATGGAGGATGGCCAACTGCCAGGTGTCAGATTCAAGGTCTCAAAACACTGCACAAATTGAGAAACGGCGAAAGATGCTCAAGGAAAGAAGAACGAAGGAGGGGAATTTGAAAAATCTTGAAAGTTGCAAAAATAAACTAAGTCTAGAGAGTCCAAGCACCCCTGTCCGGTCAAGGTGCCTGAGATTCTTTTCCTTAGAGTATTTTCAATCCCTAACAATCGAAGCATGGTCAATGGTGAAGGCAATCGGAAAACGCGGAGCAACGAAGATGAAGAACAAAGCAAAAGGTTGAAAAACTCAAACAAAAAACTAAGTCTACTAAAGAAAGGCGCCCCAGGTAACCAGGGGCGTCCAGCCTTTCAAGCCACTAGAAGCAGGATTTAGGGTATGTGCCTCCAAGAGCTTTTTTCTCAAAATTCTTCTGGCTCCGCAATGAATCTATTAGTCAATTCATTGGATCAACCTAACGGCCTGAATTGAGGATCAAACAGAGATGTGGCATTAAAAGGGTAAAATGGAAATCATGAAAATCACAGAAAATATTCTAACTCTGGGATCCATGGGTGCCCCAGCCAGCCAGGGGCGCCTAGGGTTTTGGGAGGTCAAAATCAGTTTCTAGGGTTTGCAGAATCAGTCATCTTTTTCAGAATTCTTCAAGCTTTCCAATGGATATCTCAGCCAGACCATCAGATTCATCAATTGCCGGCAATTGCAGATTGAACGGAGAACGAAGCACGAGAAATAAAAAAAGACGAATTTGAAAAGTTGAAAAAACATCAAAAAATGGTTAACTCTAGCAAACTTGGGCGCCCAAGTCAACCAAGGGCGCCCAAGATTTTGAGCACTCAAAAGTTGTTTTTAGGAGTTGCAACCTCAAGGAGATTTCTCTTAGATTTGATCAGGCTTCGCAGCGAGTCCATCAGCCAATTCACCAGAGTCATCAAACATCCAAAATCAAAGATCAAACGGAGGCATTTTATCAAGGAAAAGTTGAAAATCTTGAAAATTTTCTAACTCTGGTGATGAAAAGCGCCCTAGCTAGCTAGGGGCACCCAAGGAGCAATGCCTTAGAAATTTTTCAATTTTTGTCAATCGTCATTTGAAACAGTGTCCACATTCAACGTTTCTGATTCCGGATTGGCTTCAAAGTTTTAAAGCTTGGAGAATAAAGCGCTTTTTCGTCCTCGAACTCTATTTAAGAAGGCTTTGGCATTCATTATTCACTTTTTGCAGGTTGGCATCCAGAAGAAGAAAAGTATCTTTTTCTTCTCATCAAGATTTGGAGGCTCAAACGCATTGCTTTTTCAGTTTTCTTCATGGATTCGGGATTGGCAAGCACAGAGGCATGCTTTTTTCATGGTCCTTTCTTCTAGGGCATCACATTTCAGAAACAGGTTGAAATATACCGAGCCAAATTTTTTCGATTTTCAAATGCAAGTTACAATTAACAAGCACCCGTTAAGGTTAGCTCATAAACCAAAATGATGTTGAAAGCAACTCTAACCAGAATGTACACTAGGATCCCGATGTGGGCAAGGTGTGAGCATTGGTCAGAGGATCTTAAAGGAAATGCTGAAACAAGAACTCTAACCAAGAAATGCGTCGGCGAACGACGAGCATATGGTCAGAGGATCCCTATCTATTGCAATACTGAAAATTAACTCAACACCAAGTATGTGCTACTCAATCCATGATGGATAAGAGGCAACCATATGGCGGAGACTTATGAAATTACAATGCAAGTTAAGTAAACAGGCGGCAAGCCAGCCTCTTCCACTTATTCAGTGGGCAGTTACAAACATTGAAATTGCAAGAATAAGAAAGATGCTGACAGTACTACTATTCAGCTTACAATATGTTGAAGAATGCCTGCAAGATCAAGAATTAGAGAATCACAAAGAGCTGCAATAGTAAGGATGTCATCCAATAGATCAATTGTGAAGTTCTAACACCCACCCTTCACTCATACACAATTTTCCAAAGTCTGATATGACAGACCAGCAACATGAATATCAAACCTGCTCTCTAATTCTTCAATGAAATGCTCATATCTCACCTAATACCCACCCAAATGAAGTGAAATCAAAAGCTGGAAACTCTAAGAAGTGTGGCGACCAAGATAGGAGACCTCTAACAACTCAAATACCCCGTATTTATTTCCTACACAAATCCCAATGCAAACAGAATGGTACGGCCCAGCAAGAGGGGCGACTTCCTTAGATAAATTCAAGTTCTTCAAAATAAAATCTGCAAATTGGTGGAAAGGGGCGCCCACCCTAGACAAGAAGAAATAAACAACACCCAGAATGATATCTTTTTGTATTTTTGAAATATGAATGAAAACTACAATCAGCTATGTCCTCAGCAACTCCAAAAAATAACATGAAAATGCAAATAACTGAACTACAAATGCATTAACTCACAACAAAGCAATCCTCACTACAAAATTCACTCAAAACAAGCAAACCTCTCCACTAGGTGCTGTCTCACAAGCACGAAGTTGAGCCTAGCTAGGAGGCATTCATTCCTCGAAGCAATCCTCTCACCATTTCGGCAACATAACTTTACTCAAGATGTTGGATCATACAAATGAAGACCAAGACCTCCTTTTATAACTTTGTGAAGGCTCACCAGAAGCTTCTAGAAACCCTGCTTTTCAAATTTAAAGTAACTCCTTTTCCCTCCAAGGATGGTGTCCCTTTTTTCAAAGCAATTTGACTTTTTAATTTAAAATGATTTTCTCCTCAAGATGGCGTCCTTTTCAAACATTGATTTTTGGACTTAAGAATATAATAAAATGACTCCATGAAGCGCCACCCCTCAAAGACCCTCTTTTAAAAACAACATAAGTTCAATCACTAGGCTAAGGGGGGGTCAACAGCAAAATATAACATTAGAATGTGACTTTATTAAAATAATTCAACTTATCTCTCCAAACGTGCCCCAAAGCCAAAGTTGAGCAATCCAACTGAACATACTGAAGTAGAAGGCCAATCGTGCTGAACCCAACAGGACCACTGCCAGAAATAGAATTTACTAAAAATAGTAAATTCGTGAAAGTGCTCAGAATGCCAAGAAGAACACACCACCGAAAAGCTCACGAAAAACCTAGAAGGAATCCGCAGTTCAATCACCAATCCGTGAGCACAAGAAACCACCAACCAAGAAACCCTAATTTCACCACCGAGAAGCCTACGGGTCTCCAGAATAGGCCAACGGTCAACAGAAGAAGTCATGCTTGAGAAGGGGATAATACACAGGTGATCAGCTTTTTCAGTTTTCATCGATCTGAGTCCACTTGCTTTTTACTCGTGAAGATTGGAAAATTTTATATTTCCAAAAATCTGCTTTTTTGCGCTTTTTCAAGAAACCCTCAACTTTCCCAAGCTCTGACAATCTGGGTCTCTTCAGAACATGATTGTCTACAAAACCCAGGTCTCAGCTTTTTTCTGGGAATCTGCTTATTCAAAAAAAATCAGCATTCTATTTTCAGAAGTTTGCGCAAAACATTTCCGAACATAGGCGAGTTTACAGTCAAAATTTGAGTTTTTCAACATGCGGTATTCTCCAATTGAAATTGGGAACAAATCAGCTTTTTGGCGGAGAGTGAGTCATCTTTTGGGGCAGCGATGTTTTCTAAGAATTGAACTCAAAAAGGCAATAGTTAACTTGATGCCTTTTCCAAGTTAAACTTGCTATTCTCATTCATGCTTATCTATTCTTTGCGAAATAGGAAAAATTAAATGTAATAGTTGGAACTTTCCCTACTTTTTGTTTTCAGTAGGTTGTTAGTTAGTTGTCATGTTTTAGTCTTAGAAATAAAGTTTGTGAGTTGGCAAGTCTTGTTGTAAAAGCAAGGAGATTTTAGGGTTCCCTACTCCTTGTTTGTGTATAAATAAAGGCAACCTTGCCCATTTTTCTTTAACCATTATTGCGATAACAAATTGCTAAGCCTACTTTTGCTTGCAAGTTGTTATTTGGTGTTTGTTCACTTAGTGAAGTTTAGCAAGCTTGCATGCCCGCCTTTTGCTGCAAGTTATTGTTCAATTCATGTGTAATTTGTGTCAAGTGTATTATGGTTTGATCGCTAAACTGTAAGCTTGATATTGCTACAAACCTGCTAACCCAAAAGTGTAATCATTGTTAGAAATTTGAGAAAGGAAATCTTATGCCTACTTTGCTGCTCTGATCTAATGTCTCAAATTTTGTTTTATGTGTTCTGCTTATATAATCTTTATTTCAACTTGCATCTAAAAGTACAATGAGTCTTAAGGTGTGCGTTGGAAGTGAGTTTGTTTAAGCATCTATGTTATCAAATCATTCCTTGTTTACTTCTAACTCTCAAGCTCTGAGTTTACTTGAGTAGCTAGAAGCGTCATTAGAGTAGGCCTAGTTGTAGTTGAAGTTCTAAAAGAGAAAACCTCAGCTACAACGCAAAGAGTTTTATAACCTTGTGCTCTTAACTAAGAACAAAAAGATTGGCAATAGTTAGTTTACTTTCTTAAAGCATCATCAGCGAAGAGGGAGCTTCCCCTCCTAATTTGAAGAGCAGTTTATTTGTGCATAGTTGTCTGTTTCTGTTGTAGCCAAAATAAAAAATTTGCTTCAATAAGGCAATTTAGTAAAAATCGTCTAAATCTTGTAAAATTGTTATCAAAAGTCAAATTTAGGTCAAACAAAGCATGGGCTTTTTGTGGGTTCATGTCAAGGAGGATACTTGCAAAATTTGGAAATTTTGAAAATTAGGGTTTTAGACCCCTATTTTTAGGAAAACCCTAAAAAAAATAGGACTTTTCAAAAATGACTCAAAATGATTTTGATAGGTCAAATTCACTTCACGATCACACTGGTCAAGTCAAAATCACAAAATAGTCAATTTTGCTCTGATGGATCTACTTCACTTTTTCAGGAGAAAAGATAGGAACTCTAAGATCATTAATGGCAGATGGCCAATACTAGGTATCAAGATTCAAGCCTCAAACGTTGCACAGAAGATTTTATGGCAAAAGATGCTTCACAATGGAGGGGAATTTCAAAAGTTGAAATTTGCTTAAAATATTTTGTCTGGAATATGCACGCCTTGCTACAAGAGAGATGCTACATAGTCAACACCTTGGTCAACATTTTCAGTTGTCCGTACATGCAGAATGGTGAAAGCAAACACAACAGTGAACGCGGTCACGTCGTTGACAATAGTGATCAACCCAATCAAGCAAGACGGTGAACACAAAGTGCAGGGAGGTCAAAATCATCAAGAAATGACTAACTTTGGAGCCCACTGCACCCCTGCAGGCCAAGGGCGCCCATGAATTCAACAGGCCAACTGCAATTGTTAAGAACTGCAAAACCGGTTGTACTCTTCAGAATTCTGCTAGCTTTCCGACAAATCGTCAAGCGAGTTCACCAAATTCATCAAACACCGGCAAATGAAGGCAAAGGTGAAAGGTGCTGAAAGCGTGAGTCATCAAAGACAGCAATCAATCAAAGGAAAATGCACCCCTATAAGCTAGGGGCACCCAAGAATGAAAGCTCTCAGATGTCAGTTTTTGAATTAGCAATCTCAAAATAATCTCCCTGGATTCAGCCCAGCTTCGCAATGAATCTAACAACCAACTCAAAAGACATATCAAACAATAGTGGTTGTTGATCTAGCAAGCACGTGAAATGGAGGATAAATTGAAGTTCATCAGAGCAACTGCACCCCTGCAGGCCAGGGGCACCCAACATTTTGGACAGTCAGATGAAGTTTTTAGCAACTGTCTTCTCCAAGGCATCTACTCAGAATCCTTCCAGCTTCACAATGAATCCAACTGCCAGCTGATGGGACCCGTCAAGCACTCACAAATGAAGATCAAGCGTGAAACGCTCAAAGTGAAGGTGAGTTGAAGAACGTGAAAATTTGACTAAGTGTTGAAGAAAATGCCCCTTCCTAGGAAAAGGCACCCAACCTTTTGGGCAACCAGATGCAGCTTTCAGGCTTCGTGACTTCCAAGAATACCTCTTCAGAGTTTATCAGTCTTCGCGATGAGACCATCAACACGAACATCGAAGCAGTCAAACTCCCAGCAACGAGGGCCGAACTAGAGCATCCCGTCAAGGGTTACGAAATGCAAATTGTGTCTCAAAAGCACAAAAGCACCATTGCAAGCCAGCAGCGCCCAAGAATTTGAGCCTCATAAATCAGTTTTTAGAACTTACACATACAGTCATCCTTTTCGAAATTCTTTCAGCTTTGCAAAGGATTCGACATCCAATCCGCGAGAATTGACAATCACCGGCAGCTGCAGATCAAAGCGCAAGAGGTCAAATTGAAGAAATTGAAAAGCATCCAAGAAATTGACGAAGTCTAGCGAGAAAAAGCACCCTTCTAGGAAAAGGCACCCAAGGATTCAAGCCATCAAATTCAATTTTCAAGGTTTGCAGCCTCCAATAACATCTCTTTAGAGTTGATCCAACTCCGCGATAAATCTGTTAGCTAGGCTTTATGATCAATCAGGCAACTGGAACTCAGGATCGAACAGAGGTTGTTTATCAAGCAGAAGTTGAAAAATCTTCAACACTAGCAAGGTGGCGTCCAAAGTCAACTCCCAGTTAAAGATTTTGAAGACTTTCTCAAGCCTAGGCATCCCAAAATTGGTGGAGTCTTTTAGTCAACTTCCAATCACGCAAATTGACTCCTCAATCAGGATTTTAGACTCCCTAACTTGATGTTTCCCTCCAAATTGATATTTATCAAACATCTAGGCTTCATAATTCATTATTCTTTACAAGTTGAAGAGCTCAAACATAAATATTTTCTCTCCAACGCCATTTGAAGGATCTAACGAAAGCCATTTTTAGTGTTCTTCATATCTCCAAATTCAAGTTGCATAGAAAGACGTTTTTCGCAAGACTTCATCTCTAGGCATCATTTTCCAAGGTAGCAGTTTATAACTTCTAGCTTCTCCCCACAAATTTCTTCTATTCTTGTCTTAGGTTTTCTTGCATGTCCAGGCAAACTCCATTTTTTCATAGATCTGGCCTTCTGGGTTTGTTCAACACAGCATTGGCCATAAAACCCACGTGCTAGAATTTTCTGGAAAAATTGCCCTATTGCCCCTAGTTTTTAGGATTTTTGCAAAAAGTCACCTTTTTCAAAAACTGGCAAATTGGGTTTGCTTAGCACAGGGGCGCCTACAAAACCCATGTGTTAGAATTTTCTGGGAAAAAATTGCTTCTACAGCTTCTACCCCGAGGGGATGTTGCATGTCAAAGAAAAAGTCATCTTTTTGAAAAACTAACGTTGTGGGTTCGTTCAAAAAGATATTCCCAACAAAACCCACGTCTCAAAAATTTTCATAAAAATTACTCCTCGACGAAGCTATTTTTAGCCACTGCAAAAAAAGTTGTTTGAACAATGTCGTGTGCCCAGTCAATCTTCAAGATTTTCAAAATGCAATTCTCTCAAGATTGAATACAAGACCAAATCGGTCTTACTTCATGACTTCCTGAAAATAGTTGACATCAATTTGCATCGAGCACACCCAAAAGTTGACAATTTGACAAGCATAGACACTCAAAGTCCATGAATTCCATATGGTTTCATACCTCGTATATCTGGTAGCCTTTCAAGGCCAATTTAGAGGGTTGAATACCATTGGAACTCTGAGTGCGCAGCGAGTTCGTGAGAATTTCTCACAGCTAGAGTGTTTGTAGTTTCATCATGCAACACTCTTCCATTGAGAAAAATCAAGAAAAGAAAGAGAAGTGTAAAGCTGCAGAAGAAATAGAGGTCATCACTCCAGTTACAGAGCCGCCAAAGTTACTAGTCAGTGAATTACCAATTTAAGTGTGCAGATATTTCAAAGATTGCTCAAGTTGGTAACAAGCAGTGAATTGAAAATTGAGGCATGTGACAATCTCCAGACACATAGACAGTTAACAGCTGGTTGGAGGAGTTAATTACTCAAATTGTTGAAGTGTGAACTGCCAATTAGAACGTCCTACCTTTCCAAAAATAGCATTTAAGACAAACAGTTAACTTGATGCCTATTCCAAGTTAACTCGATGTCCCACCTTTTATGCATGTCTATTTTTGGAGACACCTTTGTACAATGGAGTTCTATTCAGTTTAGAATCAGTTAACTGAAGTAGTCTTTCAGTTAACTATTAGGTTACATTTAATTAGACATAGGAATAAATCTTGTTGATGGGCAAGAACTGAATGTTAACTCAAGGAGACTTTAGGGTTCCCTACTCCTTTGAGTAACTATAAATAAGAGCAACCTTTCCTCGTTATTTTTTAACTTTACTTTACGGTCGCAAAACGTTGAGCTCAAAAGCCTTCGTCTTTTGTTCACTTAGTATATGTTCTTGAATCATACTTGTTATAGCAAAACGCTAAGCTGTTTGCTTGCATTCTTGTTGTTCTTGTACTTGTGTTCAATATTTGTCAAGTGTATTTTGGTTGATCATAATATTGGATGATTGTCCTCTTTCATACAATTTGCTGTCCCAAAAAGTGTAGTCTTTGATCGATTTTGAGGAAATAAATCAAGAGAGCAATGAGCCTTTGATCCAAAATTCTCAAGATCTTTCATATTTGTTGTTTCTATAATCTTTCTTTCAATCTACACCTCGAAAAGAGCACTTCGCCTTCGAGGGAATTTAGAGATTAGGATTATCGTTTGATGTTGTTTCTAATAACCTTTATTTCAGCCTACACCTCAGAAAGAGCACCTCACCTCCAAGGGAATCCTGAGATATAGTTTATCGTTTGACATTTTACTTGTATAAACTTTATTTCAACGTAACTCTGAAAGAGCAATGAGCCTTCAGATGCATTCTGAGAGACAGTTTGTCTAAGTGATCCTACCATTCCCAATTGCTCCTAAATCATCTCGCTCTAAATTTACTTGAGATAGGATAGTTTAAGTTTTAGCCTAGTTGTAGTTGAGATCTGCGAAACCAGAGAAACCTCTGCTGCAACGCATGGTGTTTTATAACCTTGTGCTCTACAGCTGAGTAAAAAGATAGGAAATTTAGTTTACTTTACATTTTACACAAAAACAGCAAAAGAGGGAGCTTCCCCTCCTAATTTGAAGAGCAGTTCATTTGTGCATAGCTGTCCATTTCCAATACGCACTCCAGAGGTGCGAATTGAAACGCCAACATTTCTAATCCGCGTTCCAGAGGTGCAAATTGAAACGCCAACAAAATGCATTTTCACTTATGGCCTCCAAAATTGTGAAGGGTCCATACATTAATGGCTTGATTTTCTTTGCTTTCCCTCGAATTATTTCCTAATCCAAAGAAAGCCAAACTTTGTCTCTCACTTTGAGTTTGTGTTTCTTCCTATGCTAAGCGTGCCTTCATACATTTGTTGTATTCTTTCCAAATGTTCTTTTACTTTGAGTTGGATTTGCCTAATCCTCCCAAGAAATTTAGATGCCTTGCTTATCAAAGACTACATCAAGTAGACTAGAAGGCAAATACCCCAAACATGCTTCAAATGATGACTTATTAGTAGAAAGCAATGCCCTATTATGAGTGTTGAATGTTTGGAAGAGATGCACTCCCATGTTTTAGGACACTTACTATTATACTCCTAATGAGCTATACCAAAGTCCTATTGACCAGCTCTGTGGGTGAAAGGATATGCTTTTCTTTAGCTTGGTGTCCATCATACTCTATATTGTATACAAAAATCTACCAACAAATCATGTATCCCTATCAAAAATCATTAACTTAGGTAGCCCAAAATGTACCCGTACATTGTTAAAGAACAATTTCGTTGATTCTCTCTCTATGATAGTCTTTTTAACAAGCCATTAGAATACACATTCAGTTGCTTCTTTCAATATGATAGTCTATTTACAGGCCATTTGAATACAGATTTTTCTGAACCAATCCACTATCACAAATAAATAATCATGCCCATGTATATTCATTGGTACACCCACTACAAAGTCTATAGAAACACTTTCCCATGGTCTTGTGAAAATAGGCAAAGGCATATACATTTGTTACATCCCAACCCAAAACTACTATTTACTTTTATACTTTAATTGAAATGCAATGTGAATTTGTGACTTTATTGAATGTCAAGTAAATGAGATAGAATTATGAAATGCAGTGGTTTAATGCAATGAAATTGATATAAAGATATATATATAATGTGATGAAATGCAATGCAATGAAATGGCTAACTACGTGTTTATGGTTTCCAAGTGGATGACAGGTTTGGATATTGTGCCTCCAGTCGATGGGGGGAGTATCACCCAGGAGAAGGAAGTGGTTAAAGAACTGAATAATAATACCATTTGAGCTCGTAAAGTTCAGCCTAGGACAGGTTTGAGTGTCATACTCATGTAACTTGAACCTTGGTCATGTTTTGAGGTTGTTTAAACCTAAGTCAAGTTATAGGAAAGTTTCTTGTAGAAGCCTTTAGGGTGTTAGCATTTTCTTTTATCGCAAAACAAGTAAATAAATTTATATATTATAAGAATAATTAAGTTGATAATATTGTTTATTGATTATGGAAATGATAACGTGAGTTTTTATGTGCATCTTGGATGTTTAGTACGTTTTTATATATATGAATATAAATAAGGAGGTACATGTGTTTATATAATTGAATATATGTACATAAGGTAGGCAGGGATGTGCACATACGTAAATACCTATGCGTAAAATAATCTGGTATAAGTATATATGTATGTGGATATGTCTAGACTTACGAGATTGTACATATGTCTAATTGCATAAATACAAAATATAATGTTAAGTGCAAGTAAGTAATAATTGCAAATTATGCAAAGGCTGATAAAGGAAGTATTGGTGTTAAATTATAAGCTTTGAAAGTCTAATAATTAGGCCATATGCTTAGGCCGATCAATGTTGTTAGTGTTGATGTTATAGCGGCAAAAGATATCTTTCTCTCGAATTTAAATAATAAATGATGAATAAATAAAAAGCAAGTCGGACTTGCTATAAATATTGATTTATTTTTTATGGGCTGAATCAAACAAAAAGACACCTTGTTTTGTGAAAGAGGCTGACTCTAATGAAAAGACACCTTTGATTTGTATATATACCAAGCAATGATCATTCATTTGATCATTCGATTTTTCAAGAAACAATTCGCACTTCAAGAGGGAGTTCGCACTTTTGCAGCAGATCATAATATTGCTTCAAGTAGATCGATATCAAGGAGAAATCATATGTGTTTGTATATTCGCATCTAGGAGAGGTGCTATCATTCATTACATCAAATCGGCCTTGTGTTTGGCCAAGTTGTAAAGCAGATTTCTGCTCTTTTCATTCAATATATAAGGGACAAATTTTGGTTGGGTTTTTCTCCCTTGAGAAGGAGGGTTTTCCCAAGGTATCTTGTTGTGTTCATTATTCACTGTGTTGCATTTTTGATTGCTTACATTTCTGATCCTAAAACTAACATGGTATCAGAGCGGGTCTAAGAAAAGATCTAATCAGATTTGTTTAAGCAGTCAAGTCAACTTTTTCATCTAGGGGCAGATCTTGAAGGCAAAGTATTGCTGATCCAAAGTTGCAATTTATTCAGACCTAAGGGCAGATCTTTGAAGGTGAATTTGTGCGGAAAAAGAAAATGATGAACGGTGTCAAAGTAGAAGATAGGCTTGATGGAGCCTCAAACTTCAACTCTTGGAAACCCAGGGTACTCATTGCATTAGAGGAGAATTATCTTCTTGATTTCGTGGAAAGTGATATGCCCGAGCCTTCCGATGATACTAAGAAAATCCAATGGAAGAAAAATAGCACGAAGGCTAGAAAGATCATGATAGACTCTGTGATGAATCACCTAGTACCGATCATATCCAAATTGAAGATAGCTAAAGAAATGTTTGATACTCTAAAAGGATTGTATGAGATCAACAACACTAGCAGATCCCTTGCTTTGAGACAACAACTTCACCATGTAAAAATGGCTAAAGATGATTCAATCATCTCATTCTTTATGAAGATTGCTGATTTGAGAAATCAGTTGAGCACTATTGGGGATATAATTGCAGACAAAGATCTTGTTATGTTGGCACTAAATGGTCTTCCTCAATCTTGGGAACCCTTTATTCAAAGCATCAATGGGAGATCTAAGTTGCCCAAGTTTGATCGTCCTCGAGTTGATTGTATTCAAGAAGAGTCCAGTTTGGCAACAAGAGCAACTGGGCAAAACTACCATGATGTAGAAAATCAAGTTCTTGCTACACATAATTCTAGAGAAAGAGGCAAAGGAAGAAAGAGGAATAGAGACAGAAAACCAGATTCTGCCCCAGAACCGAAAAAGAAGAAGGATCTATCTCACATTCAATGTTACAGGTGTGACAAGTATGGTCACTTTGCTCAAGATTGCAAATTAAGGTCTACTCAACATGTTTCTACTGTGGAAAGTGACATAGGGACATCTCAGAAGGAGCCAAGTTCTAAAGTCAATTTAGAAGGTTTCTTATTCTAAAGTCAATCAATTTCTTCGAAGAGGAGGAAATAACATTCAGAGGGAGTCAGACATAGCAACAGAGGCAACCTTGGACGAGGAGGTCAGGAGGTTGATGCCAGTACTTGGAGCTTCAGAGGAAGTCACATCATCATGAAGACTTGTTGTAATGTATATTTCTTTGTGATGGAGAAGTATGAGGTAAAAGCCCTTGTAATCTATATTTCTCTGTGATGGAGAAGTGTGAAGTGAAAGCCCTTGTAGTGTATATTTCTCTGAGATGGAGAAATATGAGGTGAAAGCTTTGTAGTGTATATTTCTCCGAGACAAAAAAATTTGAGGTGAAAGCCCTTGTAGTGTATATTTCTCTGAGACGGAGAAATATGAGGTGCGAGCCCTTGTTCATCTCTGAGACTAAGATGAGACATCATGTTGAGAGATTCCATGATGACATCACGTTGACAGACTCCATGATGAACCCTTTGTACTTGTGTTTTTCCACACATGGGAGTAGCCATGGTGAACGTCATGTTGAGAGACTCCATGACGACATCACATTGAGAGACTCCGTGATGGGCACTTGTGCACATGTTTCTTTCCACACATGGGAGTAGACATGGTGGACGTCATGTTGAGTGACTCCATGACGATATCACGTTGAGAGACTCTGTGATGAACTCTTTTCCACAAATGGGTGTAGCCATTGTGGGTGTCATGTTGAGAGACTCCATGACATGGATATCTGGAAAGATACCTCCCTAGCTAAGAGGCAATGTTGATGTTATAGCGGCAGGAGATATCTTTCTCTCGAATTTAAATAATAAATGATGAATAAATAAAAAGCAAGTCGGACTTGCTATAAATATTGATTTATTTTTTATGGGCCAACTCAAACAAGAAGACGCCTTGTTTTGTGAAAGAGGCTGACTCTAATGAAAAGACACCTTTGATTTGTATATATACCAAGCAATGATTAGTCATTTGATCATTCAATTTTTCAAGAAACAATTCGCACTTCAAGAGGGAGTTCGCACTTTTGCAGCAGATCATAATATTGCTTCAAGCAAATCGATATAAAGGAGAAATCATATGTGTTTGTATATTCGCATCTAGGAGAGGTGCTATCATTCATTACATCAAATCGGCCTTGTGTTTGGCCAAGTTGTAAAGTAGATTTCTGCTCTTTTCATTCAATATATAAGGGATATATTTTGGCTGGGTTTTTCTCCCTCAAGAAGGAGGGTTTTCCCAAGGTATCTTGTTGTGTTCATTGTTCACTGTGTTACATTTTTGATTGTTTACATTTCTGATCCTAAGACTAACAGTTAGGAGCATAATTTAAATACTAAGCAAATGGCAAAGATAGAAGCCACGAGCTGGCTGTGCTAGTAATTACCTTTAATTTAAATAAAGATGTTTATTGCTAATTTTTAGGGAGGTAAAGTGGATTTTAAGGTGGTGAATTATGCTTGATGTTGTGGTATTAATGTAACCATATTTTGCTCCAAATGTATAGCATCATGTGCCTAGGAAAAGGCAGGAACAAAATGCTTATGAATAAGGATTGGAAACAACTCTAAATGAAGGCACTAACTTCCACTTAATTCTGTTTGACCAAGTCAATTTGTTGAAAGAATCTCTAACAGATTTTAGTGGATATGTATGAGTTATTTTACTCCTAAATTGGAGCTAAGAGGCCGATTGTTATCCACTCAATAATAGCCTCATAAGAGGTCAAAAATTGATAAAAATAAAGCATCTAAGGGGGTTGACCTATTGCAAATCAGTTTTAACATGGAGCTAAGAAACTTCTAGAAGTCTGCAAATTAAATTATTTTGTTGCTGTGCCTGGACGTGGAGGAGGAATTTAAGGGATGTTGCAACTGTTCCTTATTAATTAAAAATAAACCAACTCATTAGTGGAGGCACTAGAGGAAGAGAAGGTTGTTAAGTCTCTTTGTCTATATATTTTGCCTGTTTGCTCTGTTTTGGGGTTACGAAAAAGAAGAATAGAGAGTTGTGTTTGCTGTTTATTGTATTCAGTACTTGAAATCTGATAGTGAAGCTGTGCAAGCGTCTAAGGAGGTCTGAATTCTTGTTTAAGGTTGGAAGGATAGAGTTTAGAAGTTTAGAGGTTTAAGCATAAAGGCTTAAGCGTGCGTACAGTCCAGTAGAAAGCGAATTCTGAAAGTTTACAGGCACGTCAAATTTCTGATCTGATATTGAAGCTTATTTTCTTGCTTAAAGAGTGAAGTCTGAAAGTCTTTGAATGTTTGAGCATTTCTTGTTTGAAATTTTGAAAGGGTGTGAAGCTGTTTTTTTTTCTGTATGTGTGAACTCTGAAATTTAGTAGCAAAGATACTTTTCTCTGTTAGTTATTTGTGAACAGCATACTGAGTAGGAATACTAAAAGGGCTAAGACCCAGTGTTCCTTATGTCACTGATAAACTGTCTGTTGAAGGTATTTTTGGTGTTTAATGAAAAGCAATTATATGTATGTAAATCCTTTTGGGTTTTGAGCACAATGAGTAGAATGCTTCCAAAACTGGCCAAATACTGTATGCCAGTGAAACCCACTATTCTACAGTGTGTAGAATATTAATCTTCGTTTAATATATTCTGAATTTACTATGTTTAGTAAAACAGAAGGAAAGTACTTCCTTGTTGTAATGGTATTTATAATTTCATGAAGCGTAAAGCAAAATGATAAACTATTGCATGACCATAAATAGGTCAGTTTGGTGGCGTAGGAGTCAATCTTATAAGTTGCCTACCTTAGGAAAGGCATATGACTGTTTATGCAAAAGAATATGGACTAGATTCAAAAGGCAGATGCCTAAGACCCATTGTTGCTAGTATCACAACAGGGGTGTTGTACTTTACTTTTGAGTTTAATATTACCATGTATGGGAACACCTTAATGGGTGTAGAACAATGAGAACCCTACAACCATAGGACCTTTTGGGTCTCCAGTTGGTCGAGTATTAGGTCAGATAAGTCTCCAAGTCGAGTAGGGTGGGTGAACATATGACTTCACTCCAAGTAGCGAATGTATCTTGTATACAAAACTTTGGCCAAAGTGGGTGCATGAGTCAATGCATGCACATGTTAGTTCACCATGTACCAGATACTTAATGCAATCAAAGTTGTTTGTCATAGTTGGAGGTTTTGCATAGTTGATAGACGGTATTGGTTAAGTAGGTCACAAACACCAAAGCTCAAATGGCTATTATTAGGGGGTTCCTAACCACTCCCTTCGTTGAAGAGCAAGGCCACTTCCAGTTTGGAAGGTGTGTGGGGGACCGCTTAAGTCCGTGGTTGGAGGTAAAGCACTTGAGTGATGCTCTCCCTCTACAGTTGACTTGTCGAGTCTTGGAAGACAGAAAAGAATGAAAGTATCTAGATAAAGATCTCTGAATCTAATCTCTATTTGCTTATTGCATTTTGAAACTTGAAAACTTTATTTAGTAAATTATTGAAAAAGATTTGTGATATGTACCTTTTAGATTGAATCATTGAAACAAAATCAAATATGTATATTCATGTTTCTCATTTATGTAAATGTAACTTATGTTATTGAAAAAAAATTGTTTTCCTTAATTTTAGGAATGAGAACTTTTTACTAAAAAAGTAAAATATCCATGTAATTTCCTTGTAATAAGGTTGTGGATGTTACAACATTACTCTTTTTCTAGTATAGATTTGCTAGTGCCACACAATTTACAACTGCTACCAAATCTTGCTACTAATTGTTGCATTTTGGGTGAATACACATACCGTTGTAAATGAGCCATTGTTTTTCCCACGCCAAAGTGACTTGCTACTTTGGAGGCATGTCCCTCCCTCATCAATAGAAGCCTTTGTGCTTTTGAAATACATAATTTTCCTACCTTATATTATATATAGTAACTCATCCTAGATATAAAAAAAATTCACTTTTTATAATTTCCTGAGATAGAAATTCCTTATATTTTGCACCAAAATCAACACATTCAACATATGCTTCCTTTGTGAAGGAATCCAAGTGAGTTACCATAGCCATTGCTGAAATTGGTGGTCTAGCTAACATATCTGCCACAAATTGGTGATCTTGCTTATTGTAATTTATTTTGTGCTTGCAAATATTGTAGTAGTAGGTGATCAATATGCACAATAGTTTCCTTACCAAATAAATAGCATGCCATTTTTTAATAGCCTAAACTAGTGCACATAACTATTTATCATAAGTTGCATAACTCCTAACTGCTGAAATAAAAACCTTTGAATGATAACATATAGGCTTACCACCTTGAAGTAAGACAACACCCATTGCACACTCACTAGCATTTGTTTCTACCTCAAATGGCTTTAACCTTTTGTATATCAGGAAGAGCTAAAACTGGAGCATGACTAATTTTATATTTCAATGTTTCAAATACTTCATTTTGTTTACTACCACAATTAAAGTTATTTCCTTGTGATGCAATTTGATGTAAGGTGCAATGATGTAAGAAAACGAAGGAATAAGTTTTTTCAATTGTGGAGCTCCTACAAAGCTCCCTGTTTCTCTAGTACTTTTTGGTGTAGGCTAATTTATATTTGATTCAACTTTAGATGGATCAATTCTTAATTCTAAATATACCAACGATTCTTTGCCAAATTCACATTTCTTTAGATTCTGTAGTAGTTGTTCATTTTACCTTTCCAAGACTTGCTTAATTTGGATTAAATATTCTTCCCATGTAATATTGGAATATCATCTAGATAGACTATATTACAAAGCTATATGTGAGTTCCCTTAAAATATTATTCATCAATCTCATGAAAGTAGCAAGCACATTACTCAAGCCAAAAGGAAATATTAACCATTCATAAAGTCCTTGCTTAGTTTTGAAACCAATCTTCCAAGTATCCTCTTCTTTCATTGCACTTGATGGTAACCTAACTTAAGATCCAACTTAGTAAAATACTTAGGATGTCTATGCCAATCCAACAAATCATCTATCCCGGGAGAGGATATCTATTCTTAATTGCAATTTTATTAAGAGCCAGATTATATATGCACATTCTCCACAAACCATCTTTTTTCCATGCCATCACTATGGGTGACCCACAAGGTGAAATGTAGGGAAAATCAACCCTTGCTCCAATAGCTCTTATAGATACCTTTTGACTTCCTTGCTCTCAAGACGGGATTGTTGATACAAAGCAACATTTTGTAGAGGAGATTTTGGTAGGAGTTGAATCTCATGCTCCACCTGCCTTCTTGGTGGCAACCCTTTCAATCCTATAAACACTTCCTCAAAAGATGACAAGTCTTCATCCACACCTTTCAATTTTGAGTTAGTCATAGTAGATATGCCAATTCCATCTTCATTCTTATATTTAAGCAACAGTAAACAAAATTGTTTAGTTTCTTGAATTAATTTGATTGCTTGGTTAGCACTCACCATGGCTACTTGGCCCTGTTTTAGTGTCCTTTGATTATGGACTTGACTCCATCCTTGACCCACCTATACTTATGAGCCCTTCTCATAAAAATAGCATCTCTGACATAAAGATATGGACAACCCAGAACAATATCAAAAGCACCAAGAGGAATAACATCGACCTCTATTTCATCTATGTATTGTCCATTTATCCCATATTTTAATTTGCATCTTTTATCCACTTGTATCTCTACTCCTATTTTAACCCACCCAATGGGTATGGATGTAGATGTTTTTCTATTTTTAGCCCAAGCCTTTTTCATCAACCTCACTTATTAAGGAAGGGCTTTTTTGGATAATTATTAGGGGCCTTTCTATTTGTGTCCTATGTGGTAGCAATGTAGAATGCACTAATCACTTTTTCTTTCAATGCCCTTTCTCTATGGTGATCTAGAGCTTATGATGGAAGATATGGAATCGATCTAGTATTCATGCTACTTCCTTGCATGAGTTTTAGGCTAATGTGGTCCGACCCTCGGATTCTACATCCTTCCTAGTGGCTACGTGGGATATTGGTCCCTCTTTTATCCTTTAGCAAATTGGAAAAAAGAACAAACCGTCATATCTTCCAAGAGTGCCATAGCATAGTTATGCAAGTTTGGCATAAGATTAGTAAGTATGCTCAAAAAGACTATAATGTCTACCCCCAAAATTTAAACCAATTTTTGCACTTTCCCAAAAGATTACCAGATGAACATTTTGTCAAATAGTTTTCAGACATTTCATTTTGAAGCATAAAATGGTCATAATTCAAAAAGACAACTTCACAATAATTTTCACAATAACTGAGAGCCCAATTTTTTAAAATTTGATAACAATTTGGTTACAGATAGAAATAGTTCATATCATTGGCACTTGCTACAGTAGATTTAACAGATACAAACAACTAATTATATCAGCTGGAATGAAATAAATATATTTCTTTTCCTAAACTGATAATTTCCAGCAACTCCTTAATAGTACCACAACTCTAAAAACTCACTGAAGTTTGTACGACAGCCTTGGTCTTTAGTACAGTTCCATCTGAAATGTACAACAGCTTAGTCCAAGAGATAATAAATTATAACATTGCATATTAAAAGACTTTGACCAGCTGCAACTCCTTTAGAAAATTGTACGGCACCTATCACGATGATGTACGGACTCCTTAATACCCCATTTGACAATGAATTCCTATATGGCACTCTTGTTTTGACTTTAATATCGATTGGATAAATATTTTGGCCTCCCCAACAACCGTACGGTGTGAGTACGGCCTTCCTAAAAGCCATGGTTTGCCTTAAATATTAATCTTGACTCCTTCCAACAAAAAGGCATAGATATGGCATTCTCAAACAAGTAAAAATCACACGATACCTTGACTTTGAATTAACCAATAGCTTCAAGTCATCGTCCCTCCTTCAGAAATTTGCACGGCTTCAAGAAAGGTATGGCTTGCTGAGCATGTAAATATTATCAAGCAAAATAAACTCCTACAACTTCTGAAAGGTCAATATCTTTAAATCTCTGAAAAAACCAAATTAAGCACCAGCACAGTCCCCCTCTAAGACTGTCAGCAATCATCCAGGAAGGGTCTTTCACCTCCAAAGATGATATTCTCCATGAAGGATTTCGTCTTCACAAAGTTTTGTAAAAACCAACAAAACCTCTTCTCCCAAAAATTCACGCATATAGAAAAATGAGCCCAAAATTACTTTTGTTCTTTCCATAACTCCCACACAATTCTTGAAATTCAAAATATTTACTTTTTATTTAATTCCCCTTATGTCTCCAATTTGGATGTCCTCATTAGTGAGCATTAATTTCACTTTTGAAAAATAAACTTTTATGTCCTTAGGCCACTTAATAAAGTCCCCTCTTTTAATATTTATAAACACTAAGTTAAATATTTAATTTAACTAAAGAACATTAGCATTTAAATTAAAAATAATATCCAAGCGACTAAGCCTAGAGAGGGGACATTACAAAGACTATTGAGGCCAAGTTCAAAATTGACAAAACTCTTTCTTATTCAGATGTGCAAATTGCTAAACTCTTGGAGTTATCTCCTTCTAGTGCCTTATAGGTTTGGCCTAGCCATAGACTATGACCTTCTGGAAAGGTGGATAGGTCTAGTAAGTGGTCTCATCCTCCTAGTAGTTTTTTAAAAATTAATACTAATGAATCTGCTTCAGGCAACCAGGGTGAAGTGGGGATTGGTGGAATTGGTAGAGATAGTGAAGGATCGGTTAATTTTTTCTTCTATAATTATATGGGATTACACTTTAATAATCAGGTGGAGGCTTGGGCCATTCTTAAGGCTTTAGAAAGAGCTTGTGAGCTGAGCTGGAGCAAGGTCATATGTGAAATGGATTCTATGATCCTACTTTCTTTATTGAATTAAAGCAATCTACAAAATTCCACCTGAAGATTGGCTTTGGTGGCTAAACGAATTCTTCATCTGGCCACAAACTTTGGAACAATATCCTTTGTCCATATACCCATGGAATGGAAGAAGGTGGCCAACTATTTGGCTAAGCGGGTGATGCAAGAACATCCAAGTCCACAGGCAATCCTACATCGCCCAAAAATATTTTAGGTTTTCAATTATGTTTTGTTGTGTTAAGTTGGTTTTAGTGTTTGCTTTAGGAGGAATTCCGAATTGATTTTTAAATTATTTTCAGTCAAGGAATTCATCTTGTAAAAGGCTCAAATGGGTGACTCAAGTTTCATTTTGGTGGAAATTTGAGCAAATTTGACTAAGTTTGAAGGAAATTGGAGTTCCAGACCTACTTAGGAACAAAATTGGAGTCTCGACCTATTCCAAGAACACCGCAAATTGCCAATAGTTCCTATTCCGTACTAAATCTCCAATGAGTTTTCAAGCGTCAATAATTAGGAGTATTCTAAGAACACTTCAAATGCTCGGTGAGTTCCTATTCCATTGCTTATGCCAACAAGTCTTCGACACTTAGATTTTTTTGTGAAGTTCCCCGATGATCGCATAGTTCAAAGTGGGGTTCAAATCCCTAACCCTACAAAACACTTGACAATTCTTGAACCCAATAAAGTGCCCATGCGACCAAGTAGTTCCTATCCAAAAATTGCTGATAAAGTTCCTATAGGTGGCAAAAGTTCCAATAAGCCCTAAAATTCATACAAACATTCTTGATTGCTTCTATAATATTGCCACGTGTCCAATGTTGATGGGAAATAACTATGTCAATTCAGTTTTTTATAATTGTGAAGCTAGTTGAATGTTCAACTTCCTTGAGTTTGAAGTATAAAGGGACGGATGTATTTAGTTTTAGAGGTTCGTCATTAGAGGATGGGTGAGTTGATTGGTTCATTGTTGGTAGAAGGAAGAGTTCCTCTGGTTGTGGTTGGGAGGGATCTTCTTGTTGGTTTGAGAGTTGGCATGGGAGTTAGCCTGAGATTCTAGAAAAGAAGCATTGTAATCAAAAGAAGACGATAATGGTGTGAATTGTATGTTGTATTCTTGAATGTTGCACACGAATAAAATACTTTAAACTTGCTGTGATTGTGCATATTGTTGTGGCATAGATGTATGCTTATGATTTAAATCAATTTAAATGGAAATGTGTTGTTTTCTAAGTTCAGTGTTGTGTTCCCTGCATGATTGAGCGATTTGATAAGACCCCCTCGTCATGACTACATTAAATGGTATCAAAGCCAAATTGAGGTCAAGGAAAAGGTTGTTTGCTTGGAAGAAAAGTTTAAAAGCCAGAGAAAAGGCTATTTGAAAAAAGAGGAAGAAGTTGTGAGGAAGAGACAAGTAAGAAATAAAAAAAGTTGCTTGGAAAAGATTAGAAATAAGTTTAAATGGGTAGTTTTTCCTAGACACGTAATGAGATGAATTGAAAAGGAAATGAAGCGTTGAAAAGAAATTGAAGAGATTGTAGAGAAGAAGGTACTGTCTTGACAGTTGGAAGGTGTCTTGAAAATCCCTAAGAGATTTGTTGCAAAAGAGGGAGTTCTATGACTGCAGAGAGTTGGATGCTCTAAATAATTTGTTGTAGGTATGAGAAAGAACTTGTAACTGTAGAGGGTAGCGCAGAAGGCACGAGAAGCGAAAAGGTATGTTTGTTGTTTTGAGAGATTTGTTGCAAGTCGAGTCCTATAATTGTAGAGGGTTTATACCCTAGAACAAATGTGAAGCAATATTTTTTTGAAAATGAGGACAAAAAAGGCCATGAAAAAACTGCTAAGGATTTTATTTGTGGAACAACAAGCAGAAACATTTACCAAAAATGTTTATGAAGAATCGAAGAGAATCCAAGCTAGATTGGATACACTGGAGAGTGAGCAACATAAGGAAGCTGAAGTAGATGAAAGAAAATATGAGAAAGAGTTATATGAAGGCGGCATGGCGAAAAATAAAAAGTATGATGTTGAATGGCATAAAGAGAGGATAGATTGTTATCCTGAAGAAGGTGAAGACTTGAGTAATGAAATGGAAGAGTCAAGTGAAAAGGAAATCCTTTTGTAAGAGGATAATGAAAGAAGAACTAAAGCAAAGAAGTGTCATAACCTTGTGACATAAGTTTCAAGTATAGAAGAGTATATGTTAACAGCCCACACAAGTGTAAAGGGAGTAACAAAAGAAGAGGTAAAAGAAGTGGGAGTGGTCCTTGTACAACATAAATTTAGTAAAATTAATTTTAAAGAAATTAAGGTAGAAGAGTTTAGAGAGTTTGTTAAAGAATGTGAAGATAAAAGGTGTAAAGAAGGTGATTTTCTATCACAAACTGCATCAGTAGGAAAGTAAGAATGGATTGAATTATGTTCAGTAGATGAAAGAATGAAAGAAGATCGCGGTGGACTGATTTTTAAATCAATTATTGAGAATAAGAAGACTACAAAAATTGTGAATGAGAAGATAGTAGAAGAGAAGTTCGAAGAGGAAGAAAAGAAGAATGATAATGTTGAAGACCTTATTTTATCTAATGTTGCTTTGTTTGCATTAAATGAAGAAGGAGAAGATTTACATGTTGAAATAAATTTTGAAGGTTCTGAATTTGATGAGAAAATTGATGAAAATGAGGATGATATCCTATTAAGGGAGGAGATGAAACGAATAAATAGTTTATTGGAAGGAGAATTGTAATGTCCCCTTTTGATAGCCACCTTGAGGATTGTTTAGCCTTTATTTATTCCCAAAGGCTAAACAGGAGAAATAAGGGGATAAATATTAAATTAATTATTTATAAAGTTATTTCAATAAAATAAAATTAAAAGATGACTTTATATTTAATTAATTTAATAAAGTGACTTAAAATAAAATAATAAATTATAAAAGTCACTTAAGGGAATAAAATAATATTATTTCTAGAAGCTTCTTGAAAAGTCAATGAGAAATCTATATAAGGAGTTGTTGGCTTACCATTTGGGCATGCTTGACTTGAATCTCATTTCTCATTACCAATTTGGTAAAGAAGTTTGAATGCTTTGCTTGCTCGAGGGTTTGAAGACTCTAGAGTACCAGGTTCGGTTGTGAAAGATCAACCCTAGCTGGAATTGTTGAGGAATCCACCCAGGGTTTCTACAGGTGCTTAATTGGAGACTTTGACGGAAGCAATAGCTGATGTATTATTGCCCTTCTGACAAGAATTGTGAATTGATGTGATAGCTGGTTTATTATTGCATCAACTTAATTGCAGCAGCTGAGGTATTGTTGCATTTGATATTTCATTTGAGGAAGGTGTTTGCAGCAGCTGGTTTATTGTTGCAACTTCACTTGGGGTAGAATTCATTGTTGTTGGTTCATCTTGGCAAAATTTAATGGCCATTGGCCAAATTTTGATGAAATCGATTTGGTGCTAAGAGCAGATTGAAATATTCAGAATTTTGGAGAAGTTTTGTGCATACTAGAGGCAATGCGATTTGGAGATATTTTTCATCAGTCCTAGGCACTCCATGTATGGCAACGATTTGTTGAATAAAGGCAGCGATTTTGTATGAGAAGAGGTCAAGTTGTTTCAGACCTAGATGATTTCCTATTGGCATCAATTTCTTAGAAGGTATTTGGGAAGGACGATTCATAGCAGACCTGGACACTTCTTCATTTGGCGTCATTTTATTGTTTGAGGCAGCGACTTGTGCATTTGGGAAAAGCGTCTCATTGAGGAGATTACCTACATTTGCTCCAGGCAGAATCGTGGCACTTGTCTCATGCTTGGGACGGCTCCATCAGCACTCAAACTCAGCTTACATTTCCAGGTTCCTTGATTGTAATTGCATTTCTTTAGAGTCATAAGCATTATACATTTTCAGTGAATATTATCAGCGTCGACTTCCTCATTAAGGGGCGATTAGTTTGGCACTATCTTGTAATCAGACTTAATACATAGTAGTTGTATGTCAAAGTTGTAATCAGCCTTAGGGCCTTATTATGCAATATCAATCCTCTGGAGGTTGCACACAAAATGTATGACGAAATGTCAGTTTGCTGTAGCTAATCATTTGCTTAGAGTTTAGTCATATATTTGCATTAAAAATACCAAAAACATATCTGCACTTCATTCTAATTGCATTTGAATATATTTGCTTTGTTTAGTTAAGTCCTTTTTGCATCCCAAGTTCATATTCAAAGGAGAAACACAATCAGAAATTTTATAGCAGTCAAAGGCAGTTTCAAGACAAGTGTTTGACAAAATTCTCAAGGCATAAAATCAGAAAATTTAAGTCAAATTTTGCAAGGGACTTTACAAGAATTGTTAATTGAACCTAAGGAGTTGATGGAGGAAATACTGATCATTGCACAAAAAGAAAATGACAATGAAGAGTAGCCTTTGGAAACACTTGATTTCTATAATTTTAGTTGGGATATTTTGTGTCTAGGTATGAAGAAAGAAGTAGCAGAGTGTCATGTGTATGGCACTAAAAGAGAGATCCTCATGCAAGAGGATGAAGAAGAAAAGAATGAAAATGCAGTTGAAGCATGTCTTAGTGAAGGTCTGGAGATGTTGACAGCAAGGGATGAGCATAAAGCTATGTTCCACGATATTTCTGGGACAGGGACGGTGGGACGACAGGGGACGTGTTTCGGGGATGGCAATCCGAGGGCCATTTTTGGGGGACGGCAAGGGGACGGCAATATATATGAATTTTTAATATATATATATATAGAGAGAGAGAGAGAGTCAAATCTCTACAAGTTAATGAACACCAGTATAACAACAGCAATATAACATGACAATGTTAAAAATGATGTTGGATGATGTTTGTAGGAGCCTACATGCCAATCACATTCCAAAAAGAAATTGTTTATTTCTACTTCTCACACAATACCATGTTGTACCAAACCATGGCAAATGCACCTTTAATCTCTTTTGCAATTGACAGTAATAACTGACTCGAATACCATATCAAGAATTTTGAAGTTTGATGCTTTTTTGACCAATGAAATATTGAAATCAGAAATCCAAATTATTTATGTTAGAATTAACTGTTATATAACTTATATCATTAACTATGAATCTGAATCATGATATATTTATTGTTGTTATACTACAGTTGTTGCTGTCACTACTATCATGATTAATTTAATTGTTGTTATACTGCTAGTGCTGTCATGATATATTTATTGCTGCTGTTATAATGCTGTCATGATATATTTAACAGTCTTTTTTAATGTTATGAACGATTTTTTTAAAACATTATAAAAATTGCTTTCAACAGGGGACGCCTGGTCGTTCTCGAGATGGTTAGGGAACGTCTAAGACATCCTCGACCGCCATGGGGACGGCTAGGCATCCCCTATGTGTTTCCTATTGTCCCCAATTTTAGGGATGTGTTTCGGGATGTTTCCGCATTTTTTTCCGGGGGAAGGTAAGGGACGTACCCCCATCCTCGAAATGCCTCAGGGGACAAGGACGGGGGTTTGAGGGGTGGGGACGCCTCCTCGTGTAACACAGGCATAAAGAGGATGTTGCAGCAACAGAGAGACAAGAGATAAACAGAGGTAAAAGTTGATATTTTTCACTTTTATGATGAAGAAGAAGATGTTGAGTTATATGGATATGAGATGGTGGAAATGGTAGAAGAGATGAATGGAAAGTTAGTGCAAATAAAGGAGTGTGAAAAAAGTGAATGCAAAGGAAGTCAGATGGATCATTTCCATGATCTTGTTAGTACAGATTTATATACAGCTTATGCAATGAAGGTTAGTGAAAAAGGTAAGATTACAATAGTGGTTGGTCCTTTGAAGGTCAAAATAATATTGACGAAAATGATGCAGCTGAGTATAAGGGGAAAGGATAGAGAAAATAATAAGGATGAAAAAAGAGAAATGGGAGGTTGTAGCTGGAACATGTCTTGTGGAAGGCATGACGCAAATGGGGAAAAGATACAAGGATGAAGAAGTGGAATGAGATAAAGAGGTAATGTTGAAATTTTTCAATTTCCCTAAAATTTGTGATTAATTCATGTATAGAAGTGTTGGTGATTGAGGAGCATAGAAGTGCAAAAGAAGAAAGCGTGAGGGTGTTGAAAGTTGTAGTGCAGCAAAGCACTGATGAACATGTTGGCATGAAGAAAGAAGAATGTGAAGAAAAATAAGAGGTAGGCGTAGATAAGGAGATGAAGAAATTATTTAATTTCCATTTTATTGATATTGAAATGTATATAGGTGTAGTGGTGAGCAAGAAATGCGAAGAAGATTTTTGGTGGAAGCGGATGGATTGTGGTGGTTTGAATCCCACAAGAAAAGAGAAGAGGGCGAAGTGCATTTGGTGGAGGAGGTCAATCTATGGTGGATAGAAGTCCACAAGTGAAAGAGGGTTTGGTAAACAAATTTTGCAAAGGAAGATAGGAAGAGTTCCAAGTAGATGTTGCAAAAGGAGAAGAAAGAAAATTTGTAGGGTACCTATCACAGCATTGGAGTATGTTGCAGATTGTTTAATTTTTGGAAGGGTAGTTCAACCACTTTACTCCATTTTGTGAGCCCATGCTCACAAACTTCTTACCTGGTGTGTCTAATGCAGGTGCATCCAGGTCCACAAGTGATCATGCATCGTCCAAAAATATTTTAGGTTTTCAATTCCGTTTTGATGTGTTTAGTTGGTTTTGGTGTTTACTTCAAGAGGAATTCTAGATTGTTTTTCAGATTAATTTTGGTAAAGTAAGGACTTCATCTTGTAGAAGGCTCAAATGGGTGTCTCCAGTTTCAATTTGGTGGAAATTTGAGCAAATTTGACTAAGTTTGAAGGAAATTGGTGTTTCAAACCTGCTTAGGAACAAAATTGGAGTTTTGGCTTGTTTCAAGAACACCAAAAATCGCTAACAATTCTTGTTCCTTACTAAATTTCCAATGAGTTTTCAAGTGTAGATATTTAAAAGAGTTCCAAGAAGACTTGAAATGCCCAACAAGTTCCTATTTAATTAATTATCGCCAACAAGTCTTCGACACTTAGATATTTCTATAGAGTTCCCAATGATTGCATAGTTCCAAGTGAGGTGGAAATCCCCGACCTTGTAGAATACTTGACAGTTCTTGAGCACAATAAAGTACCCTATGACCAGGTAGATTTTGGAGAACCAAAAATTGCCAGTAAAGTTCCTATTGGTGGCAAAAGTTTCGATAAGCCCTAAAACTCATTCAAATGTTCTTGATGGCTTTTATAATATTGACACTTGTCTAGTTTTGATGGAAAATAATTGTGCCAATTCAGTTTTTTGTAAGTGTGAAGCTAGTCGACAGTTTCAACTTCCTTGAGTTTGAAGTATAAAGGACAGATGTATTATCTTTTTGGGGATCGTCATTAATGGATGGGTGAGTTGGTTGGTTCGTTGTTGGTAGAAGGAAGAGTTCCTTTGGTCATGGTTGGGAGAGATCTTCTTGTTGGTCTAAGAATAGTTTTTGGAGAAGAAGCATTGTAATCAAAAGAAGATTGTAATGTTGTAAATTGTATGTTGTATTCTTGAATTCTGCACACAAATAAAATACTTTGAATTTGTTCTGATTGTGGATATTGTTGTGGCATGGAAATGTGTTGTTTTGTGAGTTCGGTGTTGTGTTCATTGTGTGTCTATGCAGTTCGATAAGTCACGACTACATTAGTGGGCCTCTAAATAGATGTATAACTGGAATGTTGCAGATTGAGGAGAGCTGACTCAATATAAAGCTCAGCAAATTCTAGTTGGTTGGTTAGGGAGAATGGCAATCTAGATAGAAGTCTAGATTTTACCAAATGTAATATTGGGTGGTTTGGGGGAATGGCAATCTAGATAGAAGTTTAGATTTTACCAAATGTAATATTGGGTGGTATTGCAAGTACCCCCAATGGGTTGCTCTCCTATTAGCTATCTCGATAGCGATAGCTATCTAAAAAAAATCTATCAAGTGTATATGTAATTAATTTTCTTTAAACGAAATTTTTATTTTTATTTGTATAATATATAGAAATATTGATAATATATATATATATATATATATATATATAGTATATTAATTTTAATAAAATTTTATAAGGTTTATAAATATTTCTATGTATAAAAAATACTAAGAAATATGTATGTTGTTTCTAATATTCTTGCTTTTAGGCTGCAAATATATATATATATATATTTATGATTTTTACATATTTTTTGTACAAATGAACCCGACTCTCAAAAAAAATTGTTGGATCCACAACCCAAATTGGCAAACAAAAACCAGCAACATAGAGAATATGTTATATTTAGCATGACAGCTCTTCTTGGGATTTAGGCACCACTTTTGGGTAACCCGTAACAATTAATTCATGGTTTTGTGATCCTCTTTTGGTGGTTTTCATGTATTAGTTTCTTTATTTATTGGGTGCTCGGGATGGAGTTTGCAAAGTGTATTTTATAGGCATTGTTATGCTGCCTATAATACACAAATCTAAGTGTTAGTGTCGTCTCCTATGAAGGCTCCTTGCCTAGATTGTATTGTAACCACTACTATCGGTGATTAATGCATTGGTTTAGAGTTTAAAGCTAGGTTTTTTTTCAAATAGATTTTTCTTAAGATACATGATCGTGTCATGATGAATAATTGTATTGTGCTGTTTCTTTCCTCCAAATTATTTAAATCGCATTTTCTATTCATCTCTCCTATTATACAAGTGTGGGAAGGTTTTTACACCTTAGTTTCCTTTGAACGGACACACATAGCCACTTCAAGTTACTGGAATGGGAAGTATTAGCCAAAGACAACCACCCTATTCACAATTTCCATCACATTGATCAAAAGTATCAAACCATAGTTTAAAAACTTGGCAAGTTACTCACCCAATAACTCAACCAAGTTATTGGCAAGTACTCCCTAAGGCTTGCCAAGTGCTCTCCAAAAACTCTCCAACTAGCAGAAAAACTTTTTTTTCAACCTTTTTCCAATTCATTTTCGCAAATTCGTTTTTTTCATTTTTTTCCCATAGCAGTAGATTTAAATGATTTTCAACAATTTCCTAGCTATCCAAAAATTATATTCATTTTTTACGCTTTTTAACACTACTAAGAATTATTTAAGTTTATTCTATGAATATTCCAATTTGCTGAGTTTTTGCCCAATCCAGAGTCCAAGTCAAAATTTTTAGTCTGCCAAGTTTTTGCCAAATCTTGAGTTTTTGAACCATGGATCAAACTTCACATTCTGGTGATTGCCTTGAGCCATATTTCTCAAATTCACCTAATATTGATTTCATGATTTCAACCACTGCTTTTCTATGCTGTTGGAAACCATGACCATTCTTGTCTATTACAAGAACAAAGTAGAGTTGTTTTGATTGATATTAATGATCATATTCCCATTTTTCTGATATTAACGATCATATTCCCATTTTACCCAGAATTACTTTTCAAGCATATTTTATTTTCATCTTAACTGTTTAGGAAGTTTGATATTGCAGATTCAATTGCCTCGGCTTTGTTACTTGACCCTTAAGCCTATGACACCATATGCTTTGGTATCTAAAACAATAAAGCTATATTTTTAAGTTCAGAAATTTTACAGCCATTTAGATTCTTAAATAATTTAATTTAATGATGATATGCAGGTACCCCAATTTAAGTGCAGTGTCTGATGTCAACATATTCTGGAGTTGCCATAACATATAAGTTTGTTGTGCTCCAAATTCTTCTTACTAAAAAACAGCCTTTTATACATTCCCTGAAGAGGAAACAAACCCCATTTTACAGGTTAAATTTCTTTCTATACACTATCACAGCAAAATAATTTAATTTAATGATGGTATGCAGGTACCCCAATTTAAGTGCAGTGTCTGATGTCAACATATTCTGGAGTTGACATAACATATAAGTTTGTTGCGCTCCAAATTCTTCTTACTGAAAAACAGCCTTTTATACATTCCCTGAAGAGGAAACAAACCCCATTTTACAGGTTGTATTTCTTTCTATACACTATCACAGCAAACAAGCCCACCCTTTTCCAACTTTAGCTCTACAGTCTAACTTGATGCTAGACCACAGCCCCATTGACCATATAAACTTCTACATAAAAAATCCATAATTTAGGTAAATCCTTCAAGGAATCGTTAAGCCATCGAGTATCTCTTATCACAGTAAAACTTCAGGATGGGTGAGAATATCAATGGAAAACATAGCTCAGATGATCGATTCACAGATCTCAAATATTTTGATTAATTTGTAAAAGCAACTTATGTTTTCAGGGGGGAGAAAATGTGGATGCGAGCATCACATCTACAGTTTGGCAGTTCTAACAAAATGGGAGCAAGAGCCAATGCCCACATTCATACTTACAACATAGGAACTCGGCGATTCATCATTATCATTATCATTACTGTTATGCAAGAATAGGGAGAGCGAAACAGTAATAAGGTCATATTTGGAAAGATGCAAACCCCAAAGTAGAGATGAGGAAAGACCTTCTATCAAGGACACAAGCAGGAGATGCAACCCGAGGAAATATGCTAGAGTATTGTAGCCAAGTACTACTATGATACTATCAATGATGTATGCTAGCCAAAGTGCTACCATCAAGAAATGCACCCATCTAATCCCAAAACTAGAACTGTAAAAGGACTGTTACGTATAATATTCCATCTTTATTTAAGTTTTCAATTTGGTATTTAAATAGTTAGTAACTTCACATATACATATTCTTTTCCTATCAAAACCAAAGCTAGTGAAACTCTGCCTTTCAATATGTCATCAGGGGGAGGACCCCAATAGCCTTCCACCCGATAAGGTTATGCAAAGATAAGACTGTAGAGTTTTATAGTTCATAAAGGCTGAGATGATTATTCCTCTGATTAGGTGTAATTTCCAGGTCACCACCACCACCTGCCCTCCCACAACATCTGTATTTATTTCCTCTTACAGAATTTCTCCCCAGATGAACTTTGAACCCTGATCCTCACAAATTAAAATAAAAAGTACCAAACCACCAAACGGAGCGAAATCCAACAAGCAGAGAATGCTTACTCACAAAGAGCCCACCAAGGTATGATTCCTCGTAAGTACAAACTACGAGGATGGGAGGATATCTGTACCAGCAGGTTGCTCATTCTGCAATCAAAAAATCAAATTCAGAGCACCCAATGATCTAAAGGTCTTCAAAATATTGCTTGCGCTAAGTTTCGGTAGATTCAATATTGAAAACGAAACATAAGGTTTCAGACTCAGTATCATGGAAGGGCAAAATTCAAATTTTGTTGAAGACACCCCTTGGTGTATGGTTTGTCAAATGCCACACTCTCCTCAGCAATGTGCAGTTGCACAGATGGTTGAGGTGGAGGAGAACATGCCTGAAGACTGTGATCAGCAAAATGAGGAGGATATTGATGTACTTATGGTCATGAGTGATTCTGATGTTGCTAACAGTGAGTGCTCTTCTGATATGGACTCTTATGAAGTGGATGTAGATAATCAAAGGCAAATTGCTAGTGCATATCATCAGCAAGTCCTCTCTGATGAGGATGTCGATAGTGATACTGAGGTGTATAATTTGGAAGCGATTGAAGATGGTGTGTCACTAAGAAGATTGCAATGTGAATTGTATGTTGTATTCTTGAATTCTACACACAAATAAAATACTTTGAATTTGTTATGATTGTGAATATTGTCGTGGCATAGAAATGTATGTTTATGATTTAAATCAATTTAAATGGAAATGTGTTGTTTTGTGAGTTCAGTGTTGTGTTCGTTGCGTGACCGTGCAGTTTGATAAGTCATGACTACATTAGTGGGCCTCTAAAGAGATGTATAATTGGAATGTTGCAGATTGGGGAGAGCTGACTCAAAATAAAGCTCGGCAAATTCTAGTTGGTTGGTTAGGGGGAATGGTAATCTAGACAGAAGTCTAGATTTTACCAAATATAATATTGGGTGGTATTGCAAGGACCCCCAATGGGTTGCTCTCCTGTTGGCTATCTTGATGGCGATAGCTATCTAAAAATCTATCTGGTGTATATGTAATTATTTTTCTTTAAATAAATTTTTTATTTTTATTTGTATAATAATATATAAGTTTTTCTTTTTTTTCGATCAGTAAACGATTTAGACTGGAGCTATGAACCAATGAGGCCACAAAGGGGGACCTCATCCCTGGCATGAGCGCACAATAACCAACTAGACCCATGAGCACGGTAGCCCAACGAGGTCACCGAGCCCGCGAGCACACCAATCAAGCGAGGGTCTGGCATAGGCCTGACCGCTTGTGAAACCACCAGCATGAACGTCGCAACGGTTCACAATTCATGAGCACACTGGATCAGCGAAGACACAAGCCTGCGTTCACAGTAGCCCAATGGAGATTTGAACCTTGGTGGCAATATCAACAATGCCACAACATAACCAACACACTGCAAGATCAACCCCTAATTATATATAAGTATTTGATAATAAACATATGTAGTATATTAATTTTAATAAAATTTTATAAGGTTTACAAATATTTCTATGTATAAAAATACTAAGAAATATGTATGTTGTTTCTAATATTCCTGCTTTTAGGCTTCAAATATATATTTATGACTTTTACATTTTTTTGGTACAAATGAACCCAACTCTCAAAAAAAATTGTCAGATCCAAAAGCCAGATTCGCAAACCAAAACCAGCAACATAGAGAATATGTTATATTTAGCATGACAGCTCTTCTTGGGATATGGGCACCACTTTTGGGTAAGTATTAATTCATGGTTTTGGGATTCTCCTTTGGTGGTGTTCATGTATTAGTTTCTTTATTTATTGGGTGCTCAAGATGGAATTTGCATGGTGTATTTTATAGGCATTGTTATGCTGCCTATAGTACACAAATCTAAGTGTCAGTGTTGTCTCCTATGAAGGCTCCTTGCCTAGATTGTATTGTAACCACTACTATTGTTGATTAATGCATTGGTTTGGAGTTCAAAGGCTAGGTTTTATTTTCAAATAGGTTTTTCCTAGGATACATCATCGTGTCATGATGAATAATTTTATTGTGTTGTTTCTTTCCTTCAAATTATTTTAAAGTGCATTTTCTATTCATCTCTCCTATTATACAACTGTGGGAAGGTTTTTGCACCTTAGTTTCCTTTGAACGGACAAACATAGCCAATTCAAGTTACTGGAATGGGAAGTATTAGCCAAAGGCAACCACCCTATTCACAATTTCCATCACATTGATCAAATCATAGTTTAAAAACTTGACAAGTTACTCACGCAATAACTCAACCAAGTTATTGGCAAGTACTCCCTAAGGCTTGCCAAGTGCTCTCCAAAAACTCTCCAACTAGCAGAAAAACTTTTTTTTCAACCTTTTTCCAATTCATTTTCTCAAATTCCTTTTTTTTCATTTTTTTCCCATAGCAGTAGATTTCAATTATTTTCAACAATTTTCCTCGCTATCTAAGAATTAAATTCATTTTTTACACTTTTTATCACTCCTAAGAATATTCTATGAATATTCCAATTTGCTGAGTTTTTGCCCAATCTAGAGTCCAAGTCAAAATTGTTTTTGTCAAATCTTGAGTTTTTGAACTATGGATCAAACTTCACATTCTGGTGATTGCCTTGAGTCATATGTCTCAAATTCACCTAACATTGATTTCATTATTTCAGCCACTGCTTTGTTATGCTGTTGGAAACCATGACCATTCTTGTCTATTACAAGAACAAAGTAGAGTTGTTTTGATTGATATTAATGATCATATTCCCATTTTTCCGAGAATTAACTTTTCAACCATATTTAATTTTCATCTTAACTGTTCTTTAGGAAGTTAGATATTTCAGATTGAATTGCCTCGGCTTTGTTACTTGACCCTTAAGCCTATGACACCATATGCTTTGGTATCTGAAACAATAAAGCTCTATTTTCAAGTTCAGGAATTTTACAGCCATTTGGATTCTTAAATAATTTAATTTAGTGATGGTATGCAGGTACCCCAATTTAAGGGCAGTGTCTGATGTCAACATATTCTGGAGTTGCCATAACATATAAGTTCGTTGTGCTCCAAATTCTTTTTACTGAAAAACAGCCTTTTATGCATTCCCTGAAGAGGAAACAAACCCCATTTTACAGGTTATATTTCTTTCTATACACTATCACAGGAAACAAGCCCACCTTTTTCCAACTTTAGCTCTAACTTGATGCTAGACCACAGCCCCATTGACCATATAAACTTCTACATAAAGAAGCCATAATTTAGGTAAATCCTTCAAGGAATCGTTAAGCCATCAAGTATCTGTTATCACAGTAAAACTTCAGATGGGTAAGAATATCAATGGAAAACATAACTCGGATGATCTATTCACGGATCACGAATATTATGATTAATTTGTAATAGCAACTTATGTTTTCAGGGGGAAGCCAATCTAGATGCAAGCATCATATCTACAGTTTGGCAGTTCTAACAAAATGGAAGCGAGAGCCAATGCCCACATTAATACTTACAACATAGGAACTTGGCGATTCATCATTATCATTACTGTCATGCAAGAATAGGGAGAGCGAAAGGGTAATATAGTCACATTTGGAAAGATGCAAACCCCAAAGTAGAGATGAGGAAAGAGCTTCTATCAAGGACACAAGCAGGAGATGCAATCCGAGGAATCGCTAGAGCATTGGAGCCAAGTACTACTATCAATGAGTATGCTAGCCAAAGTGCTACCGTCAAGAAATGAGTCCATCTAATCCCAGAACTAGAATTGTAAAAGGACCGTTATGTATAATATTCCATCTTTATTTATGTTTTCGATTTGATATTTAAATAGTTAGCTGTAACTTCACATATACGTACTCTTTTCCTATCAAAACCAAAGGTAGTAAAACTCTGCCTTTCAATATGTCATCAGGAGGAGGACCCAATAGCCTTCCACCCGGTAAGGTTATGCAAAGATAAGACTGTAGAGTTTTATAGTTCATAAAGGCTGAGGTGATTATTCATCTGATTAGGTGTAATTTCCAGGTCACTACCACCACCTGCTCTCCAACAACATCTATATATATCTCCTCTTACAGAATTTCTCCCCAGATGAACTTTGAACCCTGATCCTCACAAATTAAAATAAAATATCAAACCACCAAACGGAGCCAAATCCAACTAACGGAGAATGCTTACTCACAAAGAGCCCACCAAGGTATGACTCCTCATAAGTACAAACTAAGAGGATGGGAGGATATCTGCACCAGCAGGTTGCTCATTCTGCAATCAAAAAATCAAACTCAGAGCACACAATGATTTAAAGGTCTTCAAAATATTATGCGCTAAGTTTCGGTAGCTTCGATAGTGAAAACCAAACATAAGGTCCCAGTGAGTCTCAGTCTAGTGTAAGGGCAAAATTCAAATTTTAAAAAACGAAAAAACAAAAATCAATGATATTTGTTTTTTCCCATATGGTGCACAATTTATGAGATATAACTATGCACCGGCCCAGATCTAAGCTTATATATCCCTGGGCATATGTATAAATTCTCAGCATACATTAAAGAACAGAAAAGTTCAATGATCAGCAGTGCTTTGTAAATCAAGAAAGCATAATAATATATACCTGGCTGGGAATCTGCCGACCGTAAAAAGGAGACCTTGAGGAGACATTGAGCTTAAACGAAGGAAGCGTGTGCACATATATAGAATACATTCCTTCATGCCCATGAAAAAACTTTTCCCACAAAGCAATAAGCGGCAATGGGCCCTTGGCCAAAAACATAAAAGCCACTTTGGGATTCCTGTGAAAAGGATGCCCTTTTCTCCTGGGCGCCATGGAAGCTCTCCAAAGAAGCTCGTCGTCGCTCATATTGTGCATTAACTCGCCTGGCGGCCTAATCCACTGTTCTAATCCCGGCCGATCACTAGTCTTTCTACATGCTAGCTGAGCCTGAGGCAAAAACAATTGCTTTCCAAGAGGGTTAAACATGTTCTGGGTGCCTAAATATCTGGTCATATGGAAGGTTGCGACAACCCCCATAACTACACCAAAGCCTATCAGTATCAAGTACGAAAGAATACGTAGCATCTTTATATGCCATTCTCGCTTCCCTAATCTGAAGGGAACTAAAAACGCTGTTGTTTCTTCTGCAAAATTTGTAGCCCCCCTAGGCTGCATCTTGGCTGAATCCAATCCTCGGATTCGTTTTCATTAAAATCTGTTCTAAACTATCCAATGTTTGTTAAGTTTTTTAGCGGCTTTGGCAATAAGTCGAAAAATCTGGATTAGAATGACATGGGTTTTTGAGAAAGTAGTTATGAAGTAAAGAGCAGCCGACCCGCAAGTAATGCTCCGCAAATTGACTGCGGTTGGTCCAGTTTTTTCCTCCATTTGAAGGCAGAGTCCATTTACTATTCCCTCCGTAGGAAAGCTTTCCTCCTTTTTTTGGTCTTAAGGCTAAAACTGTGGTGGTTTTGATTTGATTTGCGCCAACATGTGAACAGGTAAGTGAGATTCCGGTGGCAGGGCAGTCGTCTAATTGCAACATTGATTGTTGCAAAACCGTTAGTTTTATAATTAGAACATACGGCCGCCATGGTAAGGATTATTTTAATCTGGTCGGTTTTGGACGACGAGGTCTGTTTTATTTGCCTACAATCTAATCACTTTGGCCTGTGTTTTCATAATAACTTTTTTAATGGTTAATATTCTCCGTACAACCTCTGTGACTGCAAAACTAATTGTCACTTATTTTAATATTAGCAAGCATATCTATCTAATACGTGAATGGAGGATATTAGTTTTAGGTGTGTATTCAATACAAATAAATCATTTTTTATTTGTATTGGAGATTCCATAATCTTCACTTTTTTCAATAACTTTAATAATTTGATTAAATATTTTAGTGTTTATATAGGGTCTATCGATATGCATAAGATCATTTTGGTTGTTAGATTAAACAAATCAACAATGTAAGGATATGATATTTATTTAGAATATTGGTATAGTAAAACAAAATTTAAATAATTGAAAATACAAAATTTCTTTAATTTGTTATAGTAAATAAGAATGCTTCTCATAGAATTAATTTGTTATAGTAAATAAGAATGTTTCTCATAGAAAAATGTGCAGAAAATTTCTACATCAATGTTTTGGATCATATTTTTTAAATGGTGATGTTAAAAAAGAAAATCCATCTTTCTATTATGGATCACAATATATGATCCAAAACATTGATAGAAAACATGTTTTCCTTCTTATTGATGGATCACAAAATGTGATATAAAACAAAGAAAAAATTATTTCCTCTTCCTTGATGATATCTATGATCCAAAACATTTATGCAAAAAATATCTACATATTTTTTTTGCTAGAAGCTTTATTATTTAGAATTTAAACAATACAACTAAAAAGTATATATGTTGCACAAGATTTACCTTAAGAAACCCTTTCATGAAAAGCCTAGGAAACAATAGCAATGATCTTCATGTTTTTGCAATAAGAAAATTACAATACAATGAGAGCATTTGACTATGCTATAAGGAAATATTCACTAACTTCCAAGAGCTATTTTGGCAATGCATACATATCTTTTTTCACTATCTTCTTCCTCATCCCAAGCACTTCTATATAAGCAAGAGAGCAATACAAAATGTTGCTATGAAAACTTACTAAATTTTCTAATAAATGCCAAGGTAGGCATCTAAGCTTGAGTCCTCGCCCAAGAGTCATTTCAACCTCTAAGGAAAACCAAAAATACTTGACAATCTATGTGCTCAAAATGACTCATCTTTTGTGCTAGTTTATTAGGATTCTATATAGGTTTTATACAGTTGGATGTAATAAATGTTTGACATGTAAATGACTTTCAAATTTGTGTTAAGAGGTTTTTTTTAACCAATCACTCCATTACAACCCCGCTTCTTGTCATTGTAGGTAATCTATTGATGTAATTAAACGCATTTTCAATGTTACATATAACAAATACCTTAGAAAATATTGAAACACCCAAAGTGTGGCACCCCACTTCAAGGTAGACCACAACTTTACAAAAATGTTTTATACACAATGTACATAATACCCTTCATAATATTCTCACTTGTGTACATTGTATAAGAGGCCAAACATAAACAAAATAAACTAGCTACTAAGGGGAGACATCCCTATAGCAATCCTATACCAATAAAGCTTATATGTGCTCACTACATTCATCAAAGAATCAACAAAATTCTCCAAAGTGTTTTTCATTTCTATCATTACCCCCTTATTCTCAACTATATCACAAACAAAGTGGTATTGTACATCAATGTTAATGCAAAAGCATTTAGGGACTTAAGCAATCAACATCACTAAAAAATATATTTATTTTTAATTTTGATTTTGGTTGTTTCTAACCCTTGTTCTCCTTGGTGTGAATGAGTTCTCATCTTCAAATTTAAATTTATTTTTCTCCCCTCCAAAAATGGAGAGTCGATATTGGGAAAGCATCTTATAGACCCTTTATGGAAGTTAATGAGTCATAATTTAGCATAGGGGCATAAGATGGTGGACCTCTTACATGTTGTTATATTTAAGACACTTGTTTATGTCATTTTTCCTCTTATTGAAGCACTCATGTGATCCAAAGTAAGAATCTAGGGGATAATATCAAGCATGCAACTTGTAGTGCTGTAAAAAATTAGCACATAACAGCAAACTCAAAAAGAGATGTATGTTGCTACCATTCATGATCTTCCAATACATGTTTATACATTTGCAAAGGATGTCAACAGTCGCCATATCCTTTGGAATTTAAAATGAATGGTTGAATATAAAAAAAATAACTAACAAAATATATATTTTTTAAACATGGTGAGGTCATAATTTCTAGCCTATTGTGTAAAATTTAAACTTCCTAGAACCGTTGGAAAGGTCTTAAAGAGATCTCTTTTCATCCTCATGCCAATTTCACTTTGAATGCCTATGAAAATTTAATTTACCTAATTGTAGAAATTACCAAAAATAATGGATGCTTGATCTTTTCCACCATTCATTGTACAAATACCATCAAGTGCTCTTAGATTGCTTTGGGATCATTGTATGTGGAGGAGTTAAACATTATTGGGAACATCGTGTTTGTTGACCATTCTTCTTAATGACTAGATGGAGGTTGCAAGCTGAATCTTAACTTGAACTGATTCATTTTGAATTGAAACACAAATTAGGGGGGTTACCAAAATAGAGGAGATACTTATTAACTTCTTCAATGATATCCTTGATCACAATTAAGAGAGGTGGCCACATTTGGAAAGAGATTCTATGAGAGTTACTTTGACCTCTTACCTAGATTCTTCCAAGTTGAGTACACGAGAAGATGAGTTGGATAAGTGCAAGGTTATCTCCCTCAATTTTTTCTCTTAGGTTGTAATGTCCCCATTTTGGCCATACACTCTTCTTTGACTGATAGCCTATTTCCAGAAATCCGTAGGTTGATCAAAAGTGAAATTAGGGTTTCCTTGCTTGGAGGTTTGTGGCATTTCTAGGTATTTACTATTTTTAGTAAATACTAATTTTGCCGATTGATTGTTTTTCAAAGTCTTGTTTCAGCTTCCTGGCTTTTGTTTTTTTACTTTTTTTTAAAAAAATTTAGTTTTTTTTTTTTCTTGCTTTGCACTTGCTCATCTCTTCGTTGTTTTTTAGGGACATAAGGGGTCAAGTGAGCATTTAATTATTTAATAAATGCTTTATTGTTGCAATATGAAATGGATGCCTAAAGGGAAGTTGAATGATATTTTATTATTTCAAAAGTAAAAGGCAAAAAGGTGGCGTCCTTTTTGGAAGTTGAAGTGATTCAACTTCTTGGAATTTGAAGAGTTCTTGTTGCTTCATTTGCCAACAAAAGCTTATATATTGCTGCTGTTTGAAGAGCTGATTATCTATGAATTTATGCTAATGTTATGCTATCGAAATGACAACTTGGTTTTTACTTCGAGGGATGCTTACCTCCTAGTTTCAATCCAATTTCGTGTTTGAAATACAACACCTAGTTGGTTTTCATTGCTGCTTCTCATCCAGACTAGCAGATTGAGCTCAACAGTTGAAGTTTTTAATGATATTTCTAGTTTTGAAGTTGCTGATGCAGTCACAGCTGAAAGTGGTTTTTGCATACAGCTTTTTGTGTGAATTTAATTTGCTTGTGGGTACTTTTCCAATCCATTCCTACACCCAAGGCGACCATCTTTGGAGAGTTTTAGATTTTAATTTTGAGTTGTTGATTTTTACTTGTCAAAATCGCCCCTCATGAAGGTCGTACCATTCTTGCTGCATTGGGATTCATGTAAGAATTAAATTATGAGTTTTTATTGCTGTTTCTTCATCTAATGTTGGGTGCCTATCTTCCAGCAGCTCATTGGTTTTCGTTTCACACAAAACGGAGGTATTTTGAGTGAGTTGTGAATATTTCTTTGAATTTCACAGTTGCTGATCATAATTTCCAGAATTGTTATTTTACATCAGACTTGTTTAAGTTTGAATCTTCAGTCCTTTCTTCATCATTTATTGTTGATGTCTAACATGGAATCATCCAGTATCATGGTACATTGAATCTATTGTAATTTTCATGTAATTTGCAGCTCTTTTTCCATATTGTAAGACTGTAAACAGTAGTACTGTTCCAGTCCTTTATTGCTGCAATTCTTTCTTTAATTTCACATTAGTACCCCTGGATGGTTTACCGCCAGTGTGGATAATTGGATTTGTATTACTCTTGTACCCACTCTCAAGTGGTGAATCCCCACAACTCTGTGGATGCCCGCCGCAGCGGACGAATTGTTTTAATTGTAATCTTTTCCCCCCACTGTTTGGTGGTAGTGTGGAAATGCTCTTCATGGCTGGTTATCCGCCTATTCATTTCTAGTTTCAATTCAACACTCCGTCATATGTTAGCACCTCGCCCTCAGTGGGATCTTGAGTGCACATTCTTGACGTTGAGTAGTTTCTTTCAAGTATTTTTCATTTAGCTCCTCCACCATATGACAACACCTATTCCTCATTGGGATTGAGTGTGCATTCTTGGTGTGAGTTCTTTTCAAGTTTGGTTTTCTATTTGGAGCTAACACTAATCAAGTTGGTTAAGTGCCAGTTATGTTGTGTTACTTCATCGAAAAAATTGGTTAGCATATTTCATAGGTTCAAGGGATAAGAATAAATATGACTGTGTCTTCCAATTTGGAAGCTCAAGGGAAAAGCGTCATCCAAGTTGGAGTGATAATTTATGATATAGGATGTCTAGTTTTGTTATTGGACCTAGTGTGTGTTCCCATTCTTAATTTGAGGTTTCTTGGACCTATTAAATTTCTATTTTATAAGGGAAAAATTATCAAAATGTCCCAAAAAATATGATGTAATTTTAATTTACCTCTAGAAAACAAATCCAAATATTTTCTTATGTTTGTCTTGTCTTGTGAGACTTGAAATCAACAAAAGGGGAGGATTTTTTATGGCATATTTATAATCTTACGTTAGACTTGTTGGGTTTGATAATGAATTAAAAAATTGATCAATCTTAGAAGTCTCATAATTTATATATAGGTCAAGTTGTTGCTTAAATGGGTTTTGTTTGAATAGCTAGTTTTAGGTTTTTCCTTCTCTATGTCTAGTGCTTAATCTTGTTTTAGAAATTAATTTTTAATTATGAGCTGGACCTCATTATAAGTGTATTGGTGAAGTTTTGTGAGGTATTTTGCAATGGAAACATCACCATTCTTTTGGATTCCTACCCTTTACTATATCAAATGTGATTTATTTGCATGTGGCAAGTAGGAACCTATAATATAACTATTGTAATCAATTCTCACTTGTTTCTATTTCAAGTAAACATCTAAAGATAATATCTAGAAAGCCACACTACCTCCTTACAAGAATGACTAGTTTTTATGTAGTAAACTTTTATAATCAAGAGAGCAAGAATATAGGCCATCTCTTTCTCATCCAACTCACTACATCAATGGATAGGTTAAATGCTAGCCACCACTAGATTTCATGATCTATTGAGCACATGATCCATTTGCATCAAAAAGGCCCCAAATATAATTTGTCTTAAATGAAATCATTCTTGTTAGTAAATAGAACACTTTGAAGCACGACATAAAGATATCCAAAGACACTCTTAGTTGTATTATAATGTGTTTTTCCTATATTAGGTAATTTATTTACTCACGAGTCTCACTACTTAGGTAATATCTAGTCTGATGTGAATCATGGCATATATCAAGCTACTAATAAAACTCACATGTATGGAATACATATAATGTCCTCCATCTCACCCAATGTCTTCATATATTATTCTTACAAGAATATGAATATTCATTGGCTTGCAATTCTATATTATTAACCTTACAACACATAATCAACATGTTTCCTCTAACTTAACCAAAATTATATCTTTTAGCTATCTCTCTTGATCTTCATTCCTAAGATTTACTTAGCATCCCATAAATTATTCATATCAAATTAAAGTAAAAGACAGAACTTAAGCATATTTACCATGTCCTCACTATTGCTAATAAAGAGCATGACATCAACATAAAGAATATTGAGAATGAATTGGCCATCCACTTGCTTAAAATAAAAATAATAATTAAAATTTGATCTAACAAACCCTAGCTTCAAAATATATTATCAAATTTCTAGTACTACATTCTAAGATACTATTTCATACCATGAAGTTACATTTTTCAAGTTGCAAACCATATTTTCTTTACCCTTAACCACAAAGTGCTTAACTTTTTCCAAAGAAAAATATTTTTTTTTGTTTTTGGGGGCATAAAGAGATTGTGTTTTACTCTTTTCTATTTTTATGTCTACAACAAACTAGTGTCTATGAATGGACTATATGCAAATAATCCAACACTTAACTACTACATGTAATTGGGATTTCCAACTATACAAGTAAGAATTAGGAAACAAACAATGCTTAAGAGAGAGAAAATAGGAAATAAAAGGGTGCAAATAAACTTGGTGAGAATTGGTGTAACTAAAAAAATATTTGAAATATTGATTAGAAGCTACTAATGAAGTTATGGGTGATTTTGATCTGGAATAGATGCATTGGTATCAAGGTGTAGTATAAGGGTGCATCTACCCTAGGTAAAATGTGCTAGCATTAGTGTAGGGTTTTTAGTTTCATGGCCTACAATAAAATCTAATTATATTCTTTGATCTATTAGATATAATGTCAAAGATACTAGATCTATTGAGTTCAAGTGTCTAGGGAGATGAAAAATAAAAAATAAAAAATAGAAATATGTTGTGAAAATATCATGTAATGCAATATGGAAACGAAAATCATATGGATCTAATGAAGGCTAGAATGAGAGGATAAAATACAAAATCAAAGAAAAATAGGGTAGATTATCAAAGAAATTAAGAAGAATAAAGGAGAATGTCTATGAGAGGAAGAAAAATATGAATAGGGCCACACAAATTTATTCCATGAATGGGATCCAAAGCTCTATATGATGATGCTTCAATATTATATCAGCGTTCCAAGGCTCCAAGATTGCAAGAATAATTACTTGTATGTTAAGAGTGAAATATGAATATAGTGTGTAGGTGGTCTAAAACGAGGTAAACGAGCCTTCTTTTATAGATATTTGGAGGTTGAATTATATAATTTTAAGTGAGAATCATTTAAAATAGGATAGTTCAATGAAGGCGTTCTTGTCATTAAATTTTTGGGGCCAATAAAGGGTAGGGCAAATATGTTGGTACTAGGGTAGGGGCATAACTATCCCATATCCTACAAAAGACGATATAAAAAAATGAAGATGGGATAACAAAAAATATGATTTAAGGTGTTTATCTCACTTGGAGTTCCAATGTGTGACTTATAGAAGAAACAGTTAAGCAATAAGTTAGTAATGAGAGGGAATAAGAGAGCATTTACTTTTTGGATAAATCACCTTGGAAATGAAAACATGGATAAATCTAGGGTGAAGAAACATATAAGAGGGGTGAAAGACACAAAAATGGGAAAGGGATGAAATAGGGATAATACATATTTCATATGAATAGGCCAAGATACACAAAAGGGGGAAAGCTAAAGGGAAAACAGAAAGGAAAAGGAAAATAAGGCTAGATAAGAGTCAAAAAGGAAAAACTAGGAAAAACACTCAAATGCTCATACAAAACATGGTAAAATGAGTTGTGGGATATGAAATTTATGTTATTGTATTTGTGACATTTAGACCTTCTCCTCTATACTACAATGTAAAAATATTGTCTTAGCATCCATTTTCTCAACCTCTAGGTTGTAGGTGGTAAAAATACATAATAAAAATTTAATTAAAGCTAACTTTGCAACATGAGAGAAAATCTCACCAAACTATACTCCCTTGACTTGGGAATAACACTTATGGACCACAAACCATGCCTTGTATTTTAATCTTTCCCTAAGAATTGAACTTATTCTTAAAAAACCATTTTTAGACAACAAGTTTTCTTCCTTCATGCAACTAAAATAACTCTCAAGTCCTATTTCTCTTTGGGATAACAATTTATTATTTTGAGAATTTGAATCCTCCTTTAGATCACTCTCTTCATTAGGTCTATCATGAATGTTTGGTTAATCGTTGGGTAAAATATTTTTAAAATTTTGCTTAAAATGCATTAATAATTTCTTATTTGTACGTTGTTTAGTAGGATAAGACTCACTCTCTTCAAAGACTAGGCTTCAAATATATACCATCTTCCCTATCTCAAGATTCCAAATCTTGTATCCCTTAACTATATTACTAGAACCGATGAAGATACACTTTCATGATTTAAGTCTAGTGTATACCTCTATTGCTAAGAAACGTGTGTATGAATCACAATCAAAAAAATGGGATGTCAAAAAGAGAGTTTATTTCCTATCAAAATATCCTTAAGGGTTTTATTAATACATAATGATTCAATAGTCTTCTTAACAAGATAACAAGCAATTTGCTAACTATTTCTATCCCAAACTTATTACTCAAGTCAACACCATTAAGCATACTCCTAACCCTTTGTATTTGCATTGTGTTCATCTTCTCTACAAATCCATTGTGTTGAGGGTTGTACATGGAGTTATCTTTTATCTAGATATACCAGTATTCTTAAAAAAATATCACTTTACAAATCAAAAATTTCCAAAGATCTAAGATATATTTCTTTTACACAACCCCCCCAAAAAGAATAGGAAATCATAAGGTCTCTCAATTTCAAGAGAGGTCAACTACCTTGCAAATATCTCAAGCTTCCCCTTGCAATGGGTTAGAGAAATAGAAAAGGTTGGGACCCCCTAGATGTCAAAACAAACATCCGGTTGACATCATGGAAAGGATAGGAAAAATAACTATGCTTAAGGTAGCTATTTTTTCCATCCCAATATATTTGTTGTCTTGGCACTCTCTTTCTATTACGACAAACCAAAATTAAATCAAAGTACATGAGAAAGTTCTTTTGGCAAGGAACATTTGAGCAAAAAAAGATTGCTCTCATAGCATGGGAGAATATTTGCAAAGCAAAGGAGGCAGAGGTGTTGGGTTGAAATATTCACTAAAACAAAACAAAGCTTTAGGTGCCAAGTTGATATGGAAAATGTATATGGATCCAAAACTAAATTGGGTGACGATTATTCAAAGTAAATACTCAAGAATAACATTGTTCCTTTGAGTATTTTGACTTCCCGATTATTGCCTCAAGGTTCGAGGATTTGGAACTCTATGGGGTGTTGTAGATATTTAACCATAAATTACTTATCTTGGGATATTCATGATAGGAAATCTGTCCTCTTTTGGGAGGACTCATGGGAGGGTTTCCCAAGTTTGAACAACATTTTGAATGTGGGCCAAATAAAAAGAGTCTTGTTGCAGGCATGGGGGTATTTTTAAGGGACTCAAGTAATGGATATGGATGGGGTTCAAATTTAAAGTCGGAAATATTTGAGAGCATTGGGCTTACTACCTAATGAAGTGGATCAATTGGAAGCAATCTTTAAAAATAGAATAATCATGTTTCGTGAAGGCAAGGACACAATCATATGGTGTGACTCAAAGTCTGGGAAATATAATATAAAGGATGGCTATAAGGTTTTACAGAAGGATGATAAGGTAACATCATTTCCCTTGCATCTTTGTTGGCACAAATATTACCTCCTGAAAGTTGGGACTTTTTCATGGGTTGCATTGCAAATCAAGATTCTAACAATAGATAAGTTTCTCAAAATGGGGTATCAAGGTCCTTCTAGATGTGTCTTATGTAAATACAATGAAGAAACCATAAATCATTTATTATTAAGTTTCCCCTTTGCTCAAGAATGCTAGAGGTGGTTATTTTCCAAACTCGATTGGTTTGGTGCTCTATCCAATGATATCCTTAGCTTGTTCATGGCATGGGAAATAATCAACAAAGCTGCAATATTCTCAAGCCTGCGAATTACTAGTCCTTCCAACCTTATGTGGGAACTATGGAAGGAGATGAATCAAAGATTATTTCAAGAGAAGGAGATGAGTCTACCTTCCTTTCTAAATAAAGTAGAAGTTGCCATAGTGGAAGTAGTGAACTCCAAGGTGGCTAGTCAGAATATCCAAAGTCCTTTCATTGAATGGGATGCTAGGATGCAAAATTTGTGGTTTGGTCTTTGTATTTCATCAATTGTTGGGTGTGGAGGGGTTCAAATACTTAATCCCTGAGAGCGAGTGCTAGTTTGATGAGGGAACTCCCCTTACAAAACCACACATACACAACCAAACAAGAGAGATAAACAAAAAATGTAGAAACAAACACTCACTTTTTATTATCTTGATGAAGTGAAATTACAATACTCAAAAAATAACATACTACAACCACATGGGCCTTCTCATTACAAAAATATGTAAGTCAAAAACCACAATCTACACTACCGAAGCTCCCTTTTGTAACCCAAGTTCTCCCCCTTTATCCAAGAAGTGTAACTGCCTTAGAATATTCTAAAATGTGTACCCCCATTTTTGCACCAAAAATTCCATTGTCTATCTCCCACTCTAGAAGATTTATTTTTTTATTTTTTTATTTTTATATATTTATAACTTCTCAGGGTCATAACTTTCAATCTGACCATCAGATTTTCAATTGTAATATATCGTTGGAAAGCTTGTGAAGAGATCTACAACAATCTTTTGCCAAACCTAAAAGACTAGAGATTTTGTACCCTATTTTGAGGCTCCAAAGGGCCTCAATTTTCAGTTTTAAACTTCATCAAAAAATTTCCTCAGGATGAAAATTTAATATCTTCTAAATGGTATAGGATTTTGAGACGATTCTTTAACCAAAAAACTTATTTTCCAATTTCACTCATTGATGTCAATTTTTGTGTCCATAGGAACCTGAATAGGTTGACTTACTAAAAATAATAGGTTGTACCATTTTTGGTTGTTTCAAACTTCTAACTATCCCAAAGACTGCATGAGTCATCATGGGCCCCAAAACAACTAAGGAAACTACAAACAAAATGAAAATACAATATTTTTGAGTGATGCAAGATTGCCCTTACACCACTAGATGCTCCTACATCATAGTTGGATTACACCTAGTTATGGTTGTTATAAGCTAAATTTTGACGGGGCTTCTATGGGTAATCTTGGACCATGAGGAGCTTGTTTCATATTAAGAAATTGGGAAGGTCAAGAGATAGGTAGACTCTCAAAGTCTCTTCCAATAGGAACAAACAATGAGGTAGAGTTTTAAGCTCTCATTTGTGGTTTATGTCTATGCTGAGAAATTAAAATAACAAATTTGTCGAGATTGAAGGGGACTCCACTTTGGTAGTAAATGCAGTGAGATCCAAGAAAGTTCTAAATTGGAAGTTATAGGCAGTTTTGGATATGATAGTTGAGTAATTTTCCTAGTTTTTCCATAAATCTTGTGTATAGAGAATCTAATAAGGAGGCATATGAGTTATCCAACAAAGTGGTGGATGGAATGAATCAAAGGAATATAGTAACAAACAATTAAGCATATCCCTTACACTTTTGTAAAAATCATGACAACAATAGTTGTGCTAGCTTTTGAATTAGCTCTTAAGAAATTCTCAACTATAATAAGGGGGTATTCGTCTTGGGCCCATGAATGCATTTAATGTCATGATCATGGAAAGTAAATGCAAAGTAAATGCCACACAGAGAAGAGGATGAATGCTTGACATTTATTCTTTGACAGTGGTGTCTCGATGCTAGTTTGCTCAATCACAATGAATACGATGATAAGGTTGGCATGCCTTAAGTGGCGAATGGCATTCTCAGGTTAGCCCATAATACTGTGTCCTAATTATTGGCCAAAGTAGGACATTAAAATCAATATTTTTCACCAAATTTTCACTTTATGAAACCTATAACAACTAAACCATTAATAATTTGGAGTTGATGTGAATAGGTGATTTGTACGTGTAGATTCTAAATATATTTGCGCTAAACTCTCAATAGCTAGTACTTCAAGTGAATTGAGTGGGTCACCTCTGGAACGTGTAACGCCAATTGTGATGTATCATGAAGAAGGGAGGGGCCAAGGAAGCATATGGATAGGTCTACAGCGTGACACGTTAACTCCAAAAGAATATACTTTGGCCTTAAGGACAACCTAGTGTAGCGTGTTGAAATTCAAATTCTAGGCATTGGTGTCATTTTGGCTTAGGGTTGACCTATTCCTTTAGGGAAATTGTTATCATATAAATGTAGGGAGTCAATCCTTGTAATACATGTATGAGATTATTATATCATTTTTTGTATTTTGGGACACTTGTGTTCTAATTCCTTTTGTGGACGAAAACCCATAGGAGATTATGATCATTGGACAAAAACCCATCAATCACTAAGATTAGAGGAGGAAACCCCTTTCGTTCTTGAGGGTATTCTCATTCAGGGATTGCATTTGAGATTCAAGGAGTTTGTAAGGAAGTTAGTAATATTGTTGATGATCTGTGATAGTATTATATACCATTTTAGATCAGTATTAGTGAATTGTATTTGATATATCATATATGTGGATGAAACTATGAAGTTTATCAATATATCAAAGTAATATTGTATTCATTTGTGATGTTCATTGAATTCAACCTAAAAATCAGTCTTTATGTTAAAATTTTATGTTAGGGAAATTATAGGGATCCACTCTCCCCTTTCCTCTTTGTAATCATGGCAAAATATCTTCATCAGGCAATCAAAACTTTCTCTAGTCAAGGTCATTAGAACAGCCTTAAGGTGGCAAATCAACTTCCCAATATCACTCACAAATAATTTATAGATGATACTATACTAAGTTATGGTGAAGCAAAGATTCAAAAAGCCACCACCATACAAAATCTCTTGGAGATCAATAAGAAAAGGTCAAACATCTATTTCTTTTATACCAGACATTCTACCCAAAGATTCAAATAAAGTCAATCTTGGACTTCAATATAGGTGATTTTCCATGTAAGTATGTGGGTGTCCCTCTCTTCAAAGGTGTAGTTCAATTTTGTCTATGGAAGGAAACAATTAAAAATGTAGAAGTAAATCATCATCATGGAAAGGGAAATGGCTAACTTTGGCCGAGAAAATCCAAATGATAAAAGTTGTTCTATCAACCATTCCTATATACTAGCTCTCAAGACACAAATACCTAGAAAAGCTAGAGGTCAGTTACAAAGCATAATGAAAATGAAAATTTTATGTGGGAAACGATTAAATGATGAAAAATGAATTCCCCTCATTGGATGGAAAATCATTTGCAAAGATTAAAAAACAAGGTGGCGGAATAAAGGAAATAGAGAACAGAATATGGCTCTTGGAGCAAAATTGGTTTGGAAAATGTATAACAACCAATCAACAAAATGGTGTGAAGTTTTGAAGAAAAAATACATGGAAAATGAGGATCAAGAGAGAATATTTACCAATCCCAATCCATTGCATGGTTCAAATGTGTGGAACTTCATGCCGCAACGTAGAACATTGATCACCGATCACATATCATGAGTGGTCAACAATGGTGCTAAATCAAAATTCTAGGTAGATTCTTGGAATGCCTACCCCCTTGGTCGAATTACCTTTCATTGTTGTTGTTCGTGATCAAATCGAGGTGTGTGTAAAAATATTTTAATAACTGTCATCTGATATGGGAGTGTGGAATATGGAAGAAATAGAGAAGCTAACAATCTCGCTCGACAGTATGGAACTACTTGGGAAGAGGAATGTGGTACCAAACTTGAAGGAAGATATAATAGTATAGATTAGATCAAAAAGTGGCATCTACTCAGTCAAAATGGGATACAAAATTCAAAAATCATTAGAATAGGCCCTCGAATGGTCTTAATAATTATATCGGACCAAATGGAATTTACCCAAGGCTAGGGCCTTTGTTTGGAATGCTATCCATAAACGAATTTTGATAGCAGGCCAACTAAAATCATTGGGTGTAGCTGAACATTCAAGGTGTATCATGTGCAAAGAAAAATAAGTTTATCAACCACTTACTAATTAGTTGTCCTTTCACTAGCTTATGTCAGGATTAACATCAGAATAGCCTAAAGTGGAAAGGACCTCTTCAGGATGAAATGAAATTCACCATCTCTTTATGGGATGACCAAGATTCAGGAAATCAATATGGAAGGTATCTAGATAGCACGTTCATCACTGCTAATATGGGAAATATGGAAGGAGAGGAATAACATAATCTTTAATGAGAAATAATTGTCAATGATAGCAGTCAAAAAAAGATTAAGAAAAACATATATGAGGTAGTAAGATCAAAACTATTCTCTTCAACCCCTAAACCTGTAACATCATAAGATGAAGAGATTATGAAAGAATGGAGCTCCCTTCATATCCCAAAAAACATGGGAACAATAACACCAAAGGTAATCAAAAGAGAGAAGATCAAATGGTTCCCCTTGTCAAGAGGATGTCTGAAGCTAAATTTTGATGGAGCAACTAAAGGTAACGGGGCATATTGAGAACTAGAGTGGCAGTCCAAAACGATAAAAACGAATTAATATGAACAATTGCCAAGAAATTACTCAATGACTCCAACAACGAAGCCAAATTCAGAGAATTTCTAAGAGGCTTGGAACCCTGTAATAAAAAAAAAACCCTAACAGATGTGGACATCAAAGGTGATTCTCAAATTTGCATTAACTCTATCAAGAGACAAAAAAAATTCCAAATTGGAAGTTGAAAACAATAGTGGAATCAATATGGTCAATTCTCAATGGCATGGGTAATTTCTCAATCTCACATAGTTATCAGGAAGGAAAAAAATGGTGGATTTCCTTGCTAATAAATCCTATGAGATGGAGAATAAAGAGATAGTTTCAAAAGTTATGCACAAATGAGATAACATTCTGATATAAATGACATCAAGGACGGTATTCATGGGTGCACGTTCCTACAGTACTATGAACTATCATTAGCATGTGATCTTGACTAAGAATCTATGACGGCTTTGAACATCTAGAAAGCTCCTCTCCAATCACAATCCACACCATGCAATTTCCTCCATGAGTCAAAGTAAGTTTGGGAAGGTACAAAACTTGGGATTTTAGCCAAATTTTCTTTGTGATGCTGATCTTGTTGGGATCTTATAGCACCTCAAAACCTCTCTAGTTTTAACTTAAAGAGATCCTAGCATTCTCAATGGGTAAGAAAAATATAGACAACTGGCATCAAGTGCCTTGTGATGGAGCAGACTACTCCACACAACTCAAAAGGTTGTTTTTCATCAACTCGACCACGAAGGAAGGTGCAATCAAGAAGGTTATCGACACTGGTCTCATCACGGGAGTGCATATACATAACAATAAGCTGGTGGACGCCTTTCTGGAAAACTTCAGGATGGTTTTCAAGATGAAAAGATGGAATGATATTGTGGTTAATAATATTCAAAGTCATCTAAAATGGAACGTGATGGCAGTCAATGCTTTCAACCTGGAACCACAAACTAGGAGCTTGGCTGGGAACTTTGACATTGCTATTGTTTGAGGAAGTGAGAAACACAAGCAAGCCATTACCCTATTCTCCAAAGGAATGGAAAGAGACAATATTGCACATCATCAACTATTATATTGGAGTGGAAAGTGAAGTCTTGTCACTGAAACAGATCATAAGGACCTTTGAAGTTTCTGAGGGTCTTTGATTTTTGATACATAATAGCCATAGGTGGCTGATTAATGTTATGTCTTTCTGAAAGACATTTTGTAATTTGGTCTGATAAGACATACTTCATGGTAGCTGCTTATCTATAAAAAATAAAATAAAAATAAATTATAGATATCTTAAATATATCTATCTAAAAAAAATTATTTAATTAAAAGTTATTTTATTTTATTTTATTTTAGAACAATTAAAAAGTTTATGTGTTTGTTTCTATATTTTTAGTTTAGTTAATTATTTAAAGTCTATGTCTTAGTTCAACTTGTGTCCATCAAATTTTCAACTATAATTAACAAATAAAAAAATATCTCAAATTAATAAATCAAAATATTTTCTTTCTTGACTCATAATTTTTTAAAAAAATTGATTAACTTTTAAGTTGAAATATTATGTTTATCATTAAATATTAATATTTTGACATGTAAATGTCTATCAAATTTAAAATTAAAGGTAAGAGTTTTTGTTAAACTCTACACCATTTCACTTCACCCTTTGATATCATTGTATACTGTTTTTTTGACATTAACGAGCTAATTAGCTAAATATAATTGCCACCTATCTTCATTCCCTCCATCTTTAATTAGCCGATAGGCTACATATAGTGTGAAATTTGACCCTGAAACAAGTCTCACACCTACAAACCACTATTCAGTCATCTGAAAACAAGTTTCAGTTAAAATTTAATGGTAAACCATTTGCGGTTTAATGACAAAAGCCTCCAAAATCTCACTTATCACATAAAAGCGAGAGAAATATTGATTTGACAATTGGATGAGAACATTTTATTTCCATTTGCAGTGTTTTTTTGTCAATTTGATGACAACTTTCTTTTTTCATTTGCATTACTTTATGTTTTAAATCTATATGCAAATATTTCATAATCAAATAATACTTAATTTCTTTAAGAAAAATCTAGATTTGTCTAAGTTTATTTCATTCTATTATTTAACAATTATTATTAATTATTTAATCCAACCACATGCAACTAGTATACATATAAATTAATTATTAATTGTTTAAATAGGACACATGAACAAATTTACAACCATCCATGCACATACACTTCTAATATGACATATAAAACACTAATAGAAATAGTCTCTTATCAACAAATTCACATAAAAGGCAAGGCCTTCCATTATATTTAAAAGTTGGTGAAACGACAACACCATTTAATCCTTTATGTTTACATCAATAACCTGCCTGGAAAGCAGCTATATGTTTCACTGCTACTGCCGCATGCAATTTCCTCTTTGTTTCTGACTGGAATGCTCTTTCCTCTTCTGTTATTGCTTTGTGATTTCTTCTACCACTATTCTCGAAGTTTTACCTTGAACCCCCTCTCTCTCTCTCTCTGTGGCTAGATAACCTAGCTCTAATACTACTGTCTAGTCAGGTTCACCATGTTACAAGAAGTGCATCGTAAGTTCTGATTTCTGCAGTCTAAAAAAAGAAGTACATTGTAAGTGTGTAGTTTCTCATTTTTAACTCCGCAATCTGAATGACTGTTATAGACAAGAAATCACTAAAAATCAATGAGAAAGATATGCAGTAGATATAGGTCTATTTTTGGTCATTAACTCACCCAAAAATCCTAATTACAATCTTAGTTTATAAGAAGTGACACATTATGTATCTCCAAACATAGTTGGAGGCTTAGTTGATACAAAGTGGGAGCATTGATGAGTTAGTATTTAAATGTACTGTCTATTCCAAATCAAAATGCATATCTTATTGTATTTATTAATTAATTCAAAATAAAAATATAATATATATTTTTTATTTTCAATTATTATTAAATATGATCAAATATAACAGTTAAACAAAGTTAAAATTAAACTGATGGCGAAGTAGAGTGTAAGGAGTGAAAATTTGCAGAAGGAAGGCGAACAAATTCAATGGGAGGTTGCAAAGCAGGATGGCGTCTCTCTTCCAGATTGAAAGGATATGGGTGACAAGCGGAAAGGGAAGGAGGTATCTTGGGGTTTTGAGGCGATGCACGATTGTCTAGAGAAGAAATTGTAGGATCGGGTGAGGTTGGAGGCCTGGTGTGACAAGGATAGGGGCAACAACCTGTCTCCTCATGCAAGCAAAGATTGGTCTGGGCGGCAACGACAGGGCATAAATCGCAGATTCAATGAAAAATCCTGGATCAACCCTTGCAGCAATAAATGGCAGGAAAAAAAATCAAATTTTGAAACAATTAGGAGGAATGGCAGAAGGAGAGATCCCATATATAGAGCCACTCCTGGCTCTAATGATGAATTCGGGCGGGCGGATCGAAGAACCCTTATTTTGGGATCCAAATGTCTGGGCCCTTCAATTAAAACGCTGTAAGATTTGGGACTTATTATGAAGTGGTTTGGATCAAACTTGAACTAGGATGCCTTGATTCGGTGGTGACATGGCAGGTGGGGATTGGAGATGGATTTTAGATATATGGCGAACGACTTCTTTTTAGTCATTTGTCCTTCTCCTGCAATTTGCATTAAAATTTTGGAAGGTGTTTGGCTAATGGATGGTTATGGGTTCTACATGCGAAAGTGGGAGGTGGGCTTTGATCCGTATCGGCATCAGTTAACCTACATTCAAGATTGGTACAAGGTCCCAAAGCTTCCATATGAATTCTGGCAAGCTAATATCTTGGAGGAGATTGGAGATAACTTGGGCAAGTACATTTGTGCAGATGAATGGGTAGAAGAAGATGGTATATTAGTACTTATGTGCACATTTGTGTGGAGAATCCGCCTAACAACACTAGGTGGAAGGAGATGGAGATTCATACAGATTGGTGTGTTTTAAAGTAACCCTTGGTGTTTGAGCTTAAGCCACAAGGCATTTGGATTGGCACCTTAGGAACTGGCACACCTAGAAAAATCCATAATCTAGGGCAAGCAGTCAGTCCTGCAACCCAGTGTCTAAAGCTCCAATCTCAGCCGGGCCAGGTGATGCTAAGGATCCACCCAAAATTGACCCAGTGCAATTGGGCCAGGAAAACATTAATGGCAAGGACCAAGTAGAGGTAAGACCTCAGGTGCCTCTAGAAGATATTAACACAACTCAACAACAAAGTCTGCGATGTTCTGAACATCATAGATAGCAACTTGAGGAAGGATAATCTCAACTCACTGATTGAGGTGAGCAAGGAATTAGCAGAATTAACCCAAGAAGCTAAGGAAGCACCGACTGACCCCTTCTCTATGGCTCAGCTAGCGGAAGATGATTGGTTGGAAATGGAAGGGCTGGGGGAAGACGCCTTTATCCCCAATAGAGAGGAGGAGGTGGTCTTTGCGTCAACTCAAGATGGGTTGGGCATTTTTCAATTTGAGGCCAATGTGCTTTCTCTAGATTGCAAGGAGCAGAAGAAGCGAGGAAGAGTGCCAAATGTGGAAAAGCTAAAGATTGATGGTGAAATGGTTGGGCAGAAAAAGATCATGGACATGTTGAAAGTAGGGAAGGGAGAAACCCTTCCTGAAGAGCAATGAAAATCTTTACTTGGAATGTTAGGGGCTTGAACACTCCTAAAAAATGTCATTTGGTGAAGGATCAATTGGTGGCTTCACAGGCAGAAATATGTATGTTGCAGGAGACAAAATTAGACAAAGAGGGAGTGTTGACCTTTGGAAAAAGGATGGGCTCTTGGAAGTTGCTAGCGGTGGAGGCAGTTGGTGCGGCTGGAGGCTTCATCACTCTTTGGTGGCCTAATATGGTTTCATTGGACAAGTTAGCTATGGGTAACAGGTGGTTGGCCTACTCTGTCAGAAGCTTTGTTTTGAATATTCAATTTACATTGGTCAATGTGTATGGTCCCATCACGTGCTTAGAAAAGCATCAAGTTTTGAAAGAAATTGAGCTTTTTTGTCAAGATCGGGAGGTGGGCCCTTGCTTAATTGGTGGGGACTTCAATGCCATCTTGCACTTGGAAGACAAAAGTGGGGGAGTGTCCAGGAAACACCAGTCGCAGATATATTTTGAAGCTTTTGTCAAGAGGAATCAGTTGATCGATCTACCAATGACTAATGGTAAATATACCTAGACCAATAGAAGGATTAAGTTCTACTCAATTGCAGAGAAGTTGGACAGATTTTTCTTCACAGGTAACTTGGCAGCATTTCCTTTCACTCTGGAATGCAAAATTCTCCCAAGCCTAGGCTCAGATCATTTTCCTGTCCTTTTAGACATTGTAGGGGAGGTTCACCCACCTAGATATCCTTTCAAATTTGAAAATATGTGGCTAAAAGATCCAAAATTTTTGCCTCTCATCTCTCAGTGGTGGGGAGAAGTCGAGGTGGAAGGTTCAAAAATGTTTATTTTGATAGCAAAATTAAAACATATTAAATCACGCCTGAAGGAGTGGAACAAGCTAAGTTTCAAAAACATCTTTGAAGAAAAGAAATGTATTGAAGGGGAGTTGTCAACCTTAAATGAGGAAGTGATTCGGTGGGGCATGGACAACGCAAGATATCTCCAGGAGAAGGAAATCCTTAATCGTTGGAATGCCATCCTGGCAAAAGAAGAGGTGTTTTGGTGTCATAAATCTTGTGAGTTATGGTTAAGCGAAGGAGATAAGAACACAAAGTTTTTTCATAACTCCATAGAAATGCAACGAGAAATCAATCGAATCTCAAGGTTGAGATTGGCGGATGGTAGTGTTTTGGATCAACCCAGGCTTATTGTAGAGGCAGCAGATGTTTTTTTCAAAAATCTCTTGAACGATTGGGAGGGCTCAAACTTATAGGCGCAACAAGAGCTTGTGAGATGTATTCCAAATTTGGTGTCGACCGAACATAATTTGTTTTTGAACAAGCCCTTCTCTAAAAATGAGATCAAATCAGCCCTGTTTCAATTGCATCCGGACAAGTCTCCAGGTCTCGATGGCTTTTCTGCTGCCTTCTTTCAACACAATTGGGATATTGTGGGTCTGGATGTGGTTGAAGCCATAGAAGATTCTAGGGCTTCAGGGCGATCTCTAAAGGAACTCAATAATACGTTCATTTCTCTAATCCTAAAGAAAGAGAAGTCAGACAGATTGGAGGACTTTAGGCCTATTTCTCTGTGCAACACAGTCTACAAAATACTGGCAAAATCAATTGTAAATAGGCTCAAGTGATTCTTCTAGGTCTAATTTCTGAAGAACAAACGGGTTTTGTGCTAGGTCATTCAATTTTTGATGGATTAATAGTGGCCCAAGAAGCTATTCATTCAATCCTGAATACTCAAAATTCTTCAATGATCCTCAAGCTAGATATAAAAAAAGCCTACGAAAAAGTCAATTGGAGATTCTTATTCAAAACCTTGGAGGCTTTTGGATTCTCTTCTCCTTGGATTAATTGGATTTTTGGTTGGATAGTGTGCCCAAGGTATTCAATTCTAATTAATGGCTCCCCCCACAGTTTTTTTGAAGTCTCTCGAGGGCTTCGACAAGGGGACCCTTTGTCTCCTTTCCTGTTTATTTTAATGGCAAAGGCTTTGAGCAGACGGGTTATTTCTCAAGCGACTACTTTAGGGAAACTTAGAGGAGTGCAGATAACAAGTAGCATGCTGCTAGTTACCCACCAATAGTTTGCATATGATAATTTTCTTCTGGGGAAAGCAGGGGTGGCGGAAGTAAGAACCTTCAAAGGTATTCTCTCAAAATACTCCTTTGCCTCGGGACAAGAGGTGAGTCTTGAAAAATTTGAAATATTTTTCTTTTTTGTTAATCTAACTTTGGAAAAACAAATCTTGCAAGTTTTAAGGTTTAGAAAAGGGAAATTTCCCTATAAGTACCTTGGTCTGCCATTGGCTCTAGGCCTACATTCTGGTAAATTATGGGACCCCCTGTTGTCCAATATTGATCTCAGATTGTCTTCTTGGAAAGGACATTGGCTATCATGGGTTGGTCATCTCACCCTCATAAAATCAGTGGTGGAGGCACTTCCAATCTACATGCTATCATGTCTTCCTTTGCTAGGGAACACTGGCGATAATCTCAATCAAAAGATGAGGCTTTTCTTTTGGAAAGGTGGTTCGGAATAGAGAAAGTTTCTATTGATTAAATGGGAGAAGGTTTGCAGTTCGAGAGAGGCAGTAGGGGAAGGCATCAAAAAACTAGCACTTCAAAATAAAGCTCTGGGAGCGAAGCTAGCATGGCTCATGTATATTCGACAGGACCTGAAATAGGTAAAAAATCTAAAGCAAAATACTTGGACGATGGGCTAATAAGCTTTTTCTCGACTTGCATGCTTCTAAAAGGTTCTTGAGTTTGGAACTCTATTTGTAGCTGTCGGGCTTTGATTCTAGACTTCCTTTCATGGGATTTGGGCGATGGAAGCCATGCTCAATTTTGGGAGGATTCATGGGGTGGCTACAAAAAAATGGTGAACTTTGAAAATTTAAGGAATGTGAAAGAGGTCATAAAGAGGGCCTGGGGCTCTTATGTCAGAGATTTTTTTATTACTAAAGAATCAAATGGTGTTCTAGCTTGGCATTGGAAGGATCCTTCTCACTTGGGCTTGAGCAATGGAGAAGTTAGAGAGTTCAACGACATCCTTAGCCAATGTCCCATCTGTTTGAGGGGTGGTCAGGATGTCCTTTGATGTTGTGGCTTTGTTACGGGATCTTACCGAGCCAAGGAAGGCTACAACATTTTGTCTAAGCAATAGGAATTGGTGTCCAATATCCCCAGTAATTTGTGTTGGAATAAATTTTGACTCCCCAAGGCAAGGATATTCGCATGGGCAGCTATTCAAGGAAGAGTATTGATGTCAGAAAGGTTAAAGAATTTTGACATTAGTTGTCCTTCCAGGTGTGTGTTTTGCAAGGCAGCGGAGGAGTCATGTGATCACCTCTTTCTTAACTACCCTTTTACCAAACAGTGTTGGGAGTGGTTATGTGCAAAGCTTTGTCTCCTTACAGTTTCTCCTGGGAATTTGTTGGGTTGGCTTAATGGTTGGCCAAGGTTGGGAGGTGGTTCGGTTTTCGCTGGCTTTTGGAAATTGAGTCCCTCCCTTTTGTTGTGGGAAGTATGGAAATAAAGGAATCAGATAATTTTTAGGGATATCGCCTTGACTCTAACTTCCTTCTTGAACAAACTAGAAGCATGCATGGTAGAGGTGATGAACTCAAGAGCCGAGAAAGGTAGCAAGTCGAGCTCCTCCTTTTCTAGCTGGGATGCAAAAATAATGAGATTGTGGAATGGGTTGAAAGTCCCCACTCGATATGGAGTGGGTGGTAGAACAGTGAAAGAAGAGCTCAAAGTAGTCAAATGGATTCCTCCGGCACGGGGTTGGTATAAGCTAAATTTTGACAGGGCTTCTAGAGGCAACCCTAGGCAATCGGGAGCAGGGTGTATTATCAGAAATTGGCAGGGCAAGACTCTAGGTAGGTTGGCATTGCCTCTTTCATCGGGCACAAACAACTGGGCAGAGCTTCAAGCAACTTTGCACGGGATAAAACTCTGTTTGGAGCTAAAATTAAGGAATATAATTATTGAAGGGGACTCACTTTTGGTTGTTAATGCTTTGCGCTCAGGTAAATTTCAGAATTGGAAGCTAAACTCACTCTTGGAAGTTATAATGACACAGTTGAATATCTTCAAAAACTATGAAATCACCCATATCTTAAAGGAGGGGAATCAAGAGGCTGATTCTTTATCAAATCTTGGAGCTGATGGGTTTTCCTTAAAGGAGGTGAGCTTGGACAACCTAGACGCTAGCTAACCAGTGTGGGAGGCTGGGCGGGTGCCACTTCACCACATAGGGTGAAGTGGTAGATACATCAGAAAGGTTGGGAGAAGAGCCTATTTATTTCCAATTTCGATGAGGGTTGGTCGGGTGGCATTACATATGGTGAGGTGGCGGCATTTGCAAAGGAGCAAGCATGTGTTTTTAAAGAAACGTCTAGATGATGCTAAAACCATCATTGCTCACCAGCATGGTAAGCTTGTGACGTCCTTTCAAGGATGATTTTCCATCTACTATGGTATTATCACTGAGCACGACCTTAGCTTCATTTATTCAACTGAGGACTTCTCTTGTTTCAATCTAGCATTTTCACACAAGACATGAGCAGGTTCATTATGTTGGTATCGACCAAGGAATTGGAAATGGGCAGAATGGTGACTCTAGTGGAGCTTAAGGGCTTGAAGAGGTAGATTGCGTTTGAAGGGAATATTACTACCCTCCGTCTACAGCGTCTCATTCGCCATCCTAATTATCTGGTCTTTGCTACCATCAAATGTATAGTGGGGAAGAGTTTCATGGAGGAAGCCAAAGGATATAGGTTAGACTCAGACATCTCTTCTCAGGTTTTGGCCGGCTTGTTGGATGTCAGGGTTTACAAAGTAGAAGCAAGGGTAATCATGCAACATCTGTTTTAGAAGGACATGTTGGTAGGGTTAGACAGGGCTATGGCTGCAGTGTGCTTAGGGAAAGGCATTCCATGACTACGGGACCTCCATCTGCTCAACGACCCAGAGGCATTGGTAAACTACTACCCATTTCTGCTAGACATGACTGGATTTGATTTGATGGAGCACAGGAGATTGGCTAGCGCCAGTGTGGACTTTCTGCGGAAGAAATTTTGTTTGGTACATGTAGTGGACTCGGCCTGGAAGTGAGAATTTTGGGTTTTTGGCCAACAAAATTATGGTGATCAAGGCTTTGGTGTTGGGTGTTTTCTCTCTTTAGCTGCTTCCTTGAAAAGGAAATTTTGTGGTGCATCTATTTTATCATAGTCTGATGAATGAAAATGTCTTTGTTTCCTTTGGTATAATATATTATGGTTTGTAGTAGGTTGATAGAACTGTATAGGGTGCCGCCTTTGACAAGGCATTTTGATGTGTTCTAGAAGGCATGGTGTCAATGGTCACCTAGGCTGGGATTGAACAATGTATCTTTTTTTCATATCAATAGAAAACCTCTTACTTACTGATCAAACAAAAAAATGATCAAATATGCATCTTGATGTCTAGGTATTTAAATGGACAAATGAGTTCCTATCTCCTTCATTACATTCCAATACTTGATCTAGTGTTAATTTTTGGTGGATCATAAATTTAGAACATAAAACAAAAATAATTTAAAATATAAATATCTATTATGTCTACCCTAATTCAATATTTGTTTAATGGATTGAATAGAAAACCTAAGAACTTCAAATTAATTTATCATTTGGAAGTTAATTTTTAGAATAATTATTATAGACACTTAAAATTTGTTTAAATATTTTAATCTAACATATTTACATCTTGGATTTATATTATTAATCCTACAATCTTTATTCACTAAATAATTAAATAATTTATTTAATTAATTAAGACATCTTTCCTCTAATAATTAATAAAAAATTATATTTATTTAATTAATTAAACTAATTGTCTTTCATGAATTAATTAAATAAATTTTATATAATTAATTTAGATTAACCTTTCCTTGCTTAGGCAGATTTTCTCTTTCATTTCATTTATAAATAAATAAAAAGTTAATTCTACCTCATCACAAAAGAAAAAGAAAACTTTTCACATCTTAACCCTCCCTTCAAATCAAGATAATCTTGGTCATCTATCGGATGGTACAATCTCTTCTATCCACTTGCATTAACCTCAAGCCTCCACTTGTTTACATCTTATCTCCACATGCAAACTAACGTAATCTTATCCCTCCATCAACTTGATTTAATTGTATCCCTCAACTTGCATCCATCTCATCCCTTCCTCACATGCAAATTCATCCTAGCCATCCAATCTAAGACATGATCTCAATCTAATTTTTTTTTTAGAATCTTTATTTTAAAGAATTTTTTCATATATGAAAATGCTTCAAAGATCATAGTTACATATTATGAAACTTAGAATCTCTCATAGAAAAACTATTATCTCAACCTATGAACCTTTTATCCACATCTAAGAGCTCATCCAAGCATCAAGGACGTATAATGTTTGAATTTTTTGAATATTTTTTTCTATTGTTTGCATTATTTGTTCTATAGGAAGTGTTGGGATTTAATCTAGAGTAAGAGTTTGTTTATAAAAGAAATGGTAGGTTGCAAATCAATTTTAATCACTAAATTGAAATAGGAGAAATAAAAGATTTAAAATTAAGAAGAAAAAAATGAAAAAAAAATCTAATAACAGACTAAAATTTAAAAATAACATACACATTCATAATCAATTAATAATATAATAATTTATTAAAATTATATATTATTAATTCACTATTCTAATATAATATTAAAGACTACCCATAAAATATTTGACAATAAAATACCAATAATATTTATAACAAATAATGAATATTCATAACTGATGGAAGCTAGTTAACCATCAAATAGAAGAGAAAACTATTAATCTATCAAAGTTTATTAGCATGCATAATAAACTCTATAAATGAAAACATGAACTAATATAATACAACTTGGAAGTTGTTACAACACTAGTAAAGTTGATACATATCGACAGTATTAATTACTAGCAGTAGCATCTAAAGGAGGCTCAAGGATTACACCGATAGAAAACTATATGTATGTTAATATGTTAAAAGGTAGGTGTTTGTGCATGGGTTCGTATGGATGCCATGTATTACCAATTCTAGTTGTATGTGGTTGGATTAAACAATTAATAATAAGTGCTAAATAATGGAATGAAATAGACTTGGACAAATCTAGATTTTTTCCTTAAAGAAATTAAGTATTATTTGATTTTGAAATATTTGCATATAGATTTAAAACATAAAGCAATGCAAATGAAAAAGTTGTCATCAAATAGACAAAAACATTGAAAATAAAAATAGAATGTTCCCATCCAACTAGAAAATCAATAGTTATGTGGATTTTACATGATAAGTGAGATTTTGGAGGCTTTCACCTAATATTTTGGAGGCTTTTACCATTAGATGGCAGTTGGTTTACCATTAAACGAAAACTAAAACTTGTTTTCTGATGACTCAATAATGGTTTGCAGGCACGAGACTTGTTTAAGACTCAAATCTCACACTATATGTAGTCTATCGGCTAATTAAAGGAATAACATGGATATATATTAATATTAAAGGTATGTGAATAGAAAAAGGATATTCTACCTATCACTGCATTAACATGTGTAAAAAGGTACAAAAATATGAAATAATAGTATCTAGTTGAATTGAAAACTTGTTAATAACATGAGTTACATCTTAATGACCATTTTAATATTTAAATGATAAGGAAATACAAGTGAGTATATATTTTTATTGACTTTCTATATTAGTATTATTAAAAAAAAAAATATTAATATTATTAAAATTTAAAGGAAAAAATACTTTTAATGAATCAAATAAAATATTTATAAAAGAAATATTAATATTTTATAATTTAATATAATTTTAGAAAAAAAGTTAGAAAAATTGTATGCATAATATTAAAGGTCATGAAAATAATTATAATAGAAATATGAAAATATAAGGTATTTGAAAAATATTTGTGGCAATATCATAATAAAAGAATTATAATCCTATGAGAAATCAATTAAAAAGAAAGCTCACATAAAAAATCATTAATATTTTAGTGTTATTCTAACAAGGTCATGAAGTTCTTGCCAAATGCTAGTAGGATGGTTTTATTCTTTGACCTATAGACAAATTGAAAATAACATTGGTTTAAACAAAAATGGGGTAGATATGGAACCATTGACCATTTTCTAATTTTCTATCTAAATGTTGTTGCTATTTTTGACACCAATGCCCCGACTAGTGGCTAAAACCTTGGAGGGGGTGTTACAATAGGCTATCAAACAAGAAGGTATTATGAGGTTCTAATCTTGCACCCTTTGCTACTATGTCCCCCTCTGCTATTGCGTATATTTACTCTATTGTTGGAAATGACCCAACATCTTGATCTGTTACTAGGGTTGGTGAACCAATTATTTCCAAAAATCACTTGTATCTCAAATATGTGTCTGGTATTTAACAAGAATAAAGTACTTGTATTTCATGTATACGGTCTTTAACAAGAAAAAAAGTACTCACATTTCATGTATATCCAATATTTAACAAGAATAAAGTATTGATTGTAGTGACAACCATTGGGTGATCCCACAATAGTGGGCTACACTTTTTGGCCAAATTTGACATTGAAATGAACATTTTGAACTAATTCTTCACTTTTGGACACCTATAGCTGCTAAACCATGAAGAATTTGAAGATGATGCAAACTAGTGATTTGTGACATTTTTTCTATAGATTCTAAATATATATTTTTTAAATTTTTTGAATTAAATTGCATTTCTTTTCCCATCTCCTTCGATAACTAGTTTTTAACAACAAACACCATTTTTAAAGAGTGATGTTTATTGTGTAGCACATAATTTTTTTCTATGAAGGATAAAATTCTATTTTTTTTGAATTTAGATTTGTAACTACAATATCTAGCTCCTTCATTTGGTTTCATAGTGTTTTATTGAATATTTTTTTCTTAATTAAGTTTTGAAGTCAAACCAATTACAATTTATATGTAGGTTTATTGTATAACACATAATTTTTTTTGTATGTATCAATTTTTTTTTTGTTGGATCAAGGACATCTATTCCAAGAGCATAGATATTTTTCATATTTTTTTGGCAATCTACTATATTTCCACATGTGCAGAATAGAGAGCTTGATTTTTGATGAAAAACCTATGTTTAATTAAACTAAAAAAATGTGTAATAAAACCAAAATATATTAAAACTATACTTGATGGAGAGCTCATTTCAAGGACTATAATCCTCTAGCTAGGTTTGCCAAGTTGATTCCATTTTGATCCTCAACTTGAACCTCAGAACCCAAAAAATTGCATAAAATTGTAGATGGAGGGGGCAAGGGCAAAATAAGGGAGTTCGAGCAAACATCGCTTCATTCGAACCCCTTGAAAACCCTTCGAGAAAATGGGGGTTCAAACAAAGGGGGGTTTTCTTGAACCCCATAAAATAATATTAAAAAATGGTTGCGAAGGGCTTTGAATGAAGGGGGACAGTTAAAATTGTTTTTAATGGCCGACCTTCATTTGAAGACCTGGCCAACCAATGTAACAATCACCCCTCGGTTGCTACCAATTTTTTTTTTTTTTTAAACAATTCAAGACAAATACCAAACTTGATCATGAACATCCTCCATGTAGCTTAGAAGGGATAAATTCAAAACTTCTTCATTTACCCTAGTGGCATCAACTAGACGTCACCACTTACTTTCATACACATTAGAGTGGTAAGATTTCAAGGTTAAGGTCAATCCTAGACCCAAACCTAAGCCTCGAGGGTTCATTCTTGATAACCCTGCCTACGTATTCCTTCATAGGAAATCAGAGGATTTGTAGTTTGCCCCACAATATTAGAGGGAGTTCATTCTCTCCTCTTGCATGAGATCCCTAATCTCACTTTTAACCCATGACTATTAATTAAGTACATGTAAGCTATCAACTTAAAGCCAAATATAATATAACGATAATAACTTTTCCTTCAAGTGTTGGGTCCATACCAAACATTACCAAGAAATAGTGTACAAAAATTCACAATATTCACAAGGAGAATATCACACCGTAATCCCAAATATCATACACAATGTAAGTCACGAGCATACCTCCATATACACAAGCTGACTAGCTCATACACATCACTAGTATAACAATGACTAGATTATACACCAATAAGAAGTACAATGGTGATTAGCTCATATGTTCATCATGATTACAACAATGATTGTCTCATACACATATCACATTTACATTAGTGACTAGCTCCAACATATATCACAAATACATAGTGATGAGCTCCAACATATGCCACATATACATAGTGACTATCTCTAGCATACACCACTTATACATGAGGTGATTAATTCATATGCACATCACAAGTACATTAATGACGGTCAGACTCATATGTACATCACATCACATCCATGACTAGCTCATACATGTATCCTAAGTACATTAGTGATGGGCTCATATGTACATCATAAGTACAATAGTGATTGGCTCATACATGTCGTATACACCACAATGACTCAAAAACACATTCACATTGGCTATCACATACTTGTCCTTGGTGCATCCCAGATAGAGAAGGAATGTCGGTGCATTATGCACTACATCATGGGTCCCATCCTTTTCTTTGGTCTTCTACACCATCGAAAAACTAAGAAGAGGATTCAATGGATCTCATACTACTACACTGGGGGTCCACCCTTAACTCAATAGGGTCAAGTATACCATTTTTGCATCACAATATGCCAAAACTATATTATAAGGTTGGTCAAACTATTACCCACCTACTCTTCATCAAAAACTCTCTTCCCTGCAGTCCATTGGATGACTGAGCAACCAAGGGTGGCCATCACTAGCATAGAATGATCCTTGACTGCTATCCATCTCGAGCATAGTACTGCCCCTAGACACCTATCAATCTCAAGCATAATGTTGCTCCTTGAATACTTTCCATCTTGAGCATAGTATTAGTTACCCCTAGACACCTATCAATCTCGAGCATAATGTTGCTCCTTGACTAATGTCCATCTTGAGCATAGTACTGCCCCTAGACACCTTCAATCTCAAGCATAATAGCATTTATCCTTTACTACTATCCATCTCGAGCATAGTATTGCCCCTAGACACCTGTCAATCTTGAGCATAATAGTATTGCTCCTTGACTACTGTCCATCTCAAGCATAATATTGCCCCTAGACACATGTCAATCTCGAGCATAATGTTACTCCTTGACTACTATCCATCTCGAGCATACCTACTCACTGTTCCATCTCTTGTTTAGGAAGACCCTATGGTGCTATAGGACCTACTGCTTGTGTAGACTCCCCTGGTTCACCTTGCCAACCCAACCATCAAGACATATCCTAGCCTTGGGGCAACGCTTCAACATTTACTTAGCCCTTAATTTACCCTAAAGGCTAACCTATCCTCAACACACAATTTGATCTTGTAGGGGTGTAGAAATGTCTTCAGTGGCTTCAAACCAACCTCCTAGGATTCTTGAAAGTTCATCAAAACTCTACCTTTCCATTGCTTTCACCAAATCCTCAACTAGGGTTAAAAAGGCTACTAGGACTTGAGCTCCAATTATGTCTCCATTTATGAGAAAATCGTTTGTCTCTCCAAACTTTTCCAAAGAAAACTCACTCTTTCTTTGAGATTCTTGGATCAAATGAAGTCCTTTCGAGGATTTTTGAGGACTTAAGCCTCAACTGACCGTACAATGCTCGAACCTGAAAATGGGTATTTCCTAGGGTTTTAAAGCCACTGTCTGGCTGCTTGCAATTTGTCAACTTGTTCTCACATCAATTGAACTGATGGAGCCTTCTCCTTCATACCACAACTAGGTAAGACATTTACCTACCACCTCCAAAAGGATTTTTCCCAAGAACTTGACCCTTGCAACTTTTTTGTGCTTTGCACCTCTTGCCTTCCTAGCCGGGCACCATTTTGGCTCACCTAGGGCAAGATATTTCTAACAGCCCCTGACCTTTCCCAAACCCTACAACCTACCATATGTACAAAAATGGAGTCTAGGAACTATTCCCAATGGGCCGTACAATTTTTACGGTGGGAAGGTGGTCTAGCACTCCATTCTTTTCAACCTGTTTGGTTCAAACCAGCAACAGGGTGCACACAAAACTATTTACAAACAGTGATTAGAAATGAACAAAAGAACTAAATAATGGAACACAAGACTAGAATACTAACAACACCACATCCTCCATACAAAACAATAATAAATTCAACCCATTAGAGCTCTTCTTGAAGTAAAAATCAGAAAAAATGACCCACAAAAACTATCTTTTCTTCAATTTCACAAAATCACACTACAATGCCGATGCTTCCAACCTCACATTCAGGTCGAGGCATGTCTTAAATAGATTTTCAAAATAGTTAGACTCCTCAGGTCAGTCATTTAAGACATCAAATGGCAAAGTTGTAAAATGCACTGTGTTTTTCAACTTTTGCCAAATGTTAGCAACCTAAGCAAGTTTTTTTCCTAAACTTATCCATCCTCTTCACTTCTTATTCCACTGATCATAACAGATCAAGACTTATTCATAAACCTCAAATGCTAACTAGATGGTCAACATGACCTTCAAAAATAATATAACCAAATAAAATTCAATCTAGACTACTCCATTGCCTAGTGTTTCCTAGGTGCTACTGCCCCTAGACACCTATCAATATCGAGCATAATACTGTTCCTTACCCATGCTTAGAACTATAACTAGAAGATAGGTTCTTAACATAGAATAAGTAGATCACAATCAAGTGAATTAGAAGCCTATACATATTCATTTAAGATTGAGGTTAATATTTACAATGTACGTAAAAGAGTTCACTTAGTACCAACATAACAAGAGCTAAACTCAACATGTAACCACAACAAAGTAGTCCAATTCATTCCTTCCCTTTAGTTTTCTATTCAGACACACATAATGTATTGAAACAAGTTATCAGGTTTTCATTTATAACCCTCTAATACCCATTCGGCCTCATCTGAAGCCTGCTAAAGAGAGAAGGTCAAACCAATTAGGAACAACACCAACATACAAGAGTTATCCCCTCCTACACCCTCCCTTACAGACTTGAGGTCACAAAGGCATCCTTCACCCAAGGATCACCTACGTTCCCACTTCCAAATGGGTCAAAGTCACACGTAGTTCTCCTTACCATATCTCTCAAGGATACCTACACTCTGGTCACAAAATTTCTATTCAGACACACAAAATCTCAATTTAAACCTTACCATGGTTGTCATTCCTCATTCAATGCGAGCATCCCTATACCCCTTACCATTTCCTATCAAGGATATTGTGCCACATGTGGTATTCTAATGATAATAGCATATAGTTTTTAACATAGGGTTCTACACAAATTAATATTCGCTTACATATGAGAATAAGGATTCATTAGGTTTTGATAAGAATATTATTATCCATGATCAATGTTTGAGCCCTACTAGAGACAAATGGGCCATACTATGCCATTTATAACATTGTATGAAGATGGTATGAAATGCGATCATATGCGACTACTCAATAGTTCAATTCAACATGTTAAGATGGCACATTACTAAGAAAAAGGTTCTATAATAGCCTTTACATGCAATGGTTCCTATAATCATACATCTACATATTTAGCTAGGCATTAAAATACCACTCATCATAAGTAACATATCTTGGACCATAGTGTCTTATGAGAACAAATCCTCCAAATCAAATGTATACACCATGGTTATGTAATGCATTATAGTCATTATAAAATGAGTTCAATATTGAATTTCTTATGCTCTAGGGGTCAATAAATATTTTCTAATCATATGAAACCTTTACCCTTATACCCACATACCATTCTAGAATTATATAACATGTCTTAGTTTTGCATTAAGCAGGGAGGATACAATAGCATTAAAGGAATCATACTACACATATTGCCACTACAATTGAATTTCCTAAATGGTCCATAATCACTTGCATCTTGATATATTCTCAATATGACTAACACTTTTAATAGACTTGTATAGAAAGAACATCCATCAATGCACTCTTTTCAATGTTATAATCATTACATATTCTTAGAGTATTCCCTTGAAACAAAAGATCCTATATGACAACATTAGGTTTGTAAATCAAATGTTTATTCTCATATTTCAATGGTCATGAGACAAATAAAGATCACAAAATCAAGACACTTCTCCACTATCCCCAACTAATCTAATATAAACCCAATTCCATAGTGAAAGAACTGACCTAACTCAACATAGCTAAAACCTTATAATTAATAAAGACTCGTAGAATTATAACAACCATAAATGTATCTTTTAACATTTGACCATCACATGTTTTCATAGGTTTTGTTGAGGCAAAAGCCACCAAAATAATAGTTTCAACATAGATTAAAGTTGTGGACTAGAAAGAAACAAATACACTATATAAGCACTTAATGTGTTCCTATATATTCTCAAATAGGTCTCAAGTAAACATAACTTCAATACTTGTATAACTATCTCCTTGTAAATCATAATGGTTTAAAAAGTTCATAATATTTTTCAATTAAAGTTAGGATTCTTTAGAATTAGCAATTGCAATATAAATCACGGTGTCTTTGACCAAAATATCACTATGATGACGTTATGGGTTGTCTATTGTTCCGTCATCCCTATTTTTTTTTTTTAAAGGATCTATGATACAGTTGTGCTTCATATTGTGACAATTTAAGCATCAAATCATTTAAGTTTACAAATACCCATGGATCATTTCATGGAACTGCTAGTTATTATTCACTATTATACCATAGTCTCCCCTAAATCTTTTCATGATAGCCAAAAGAGTAGATATTCAAAAACCCATACCATTGGAAAGATTTTTATACTTAGCTTTAAAGACAAAGTTGAAAATATCCATGATTTGGGTGCCAAAATTCAGACTTTCTCTTGGTGCTTCTAATGACATGTTAATCCTCTACTGCCACATCATACTTCTAAGTCTTCCTCTTCCCACATTCTTGTATTTTTGGCTCCCAAAATTTTCTCTCCTTGCATCTTCAAAACTCCCAAGCCTTCCTTGTAATTTGTTACATGTCTCTAGCCTATTAAAAAACTCCCATGGTGGCACAGGCAAGGATGATGTGGCAATGGTTATTGAATTTGGTTTCACACCTACCCTTCACCTATGCTTGAATGTTCCTTAAGCCTTTTCAATGATTCAATTCATGCATATCCTTGCAGCCCTTGCAATGCACGTAACCATTATTCTTTGAGTCATTTCACCTAACACCTCCTTTGTGCTCTCTATATTTCTTCTCCACATATTTTCTTTGCATTCCTCTCTTCTACATTTTCAATCTCTACCTTCTAAACTGAACTTGACTTGATGGATGATCATAGCCCATTTAGACTTTCCTCCTGGCATAGGCAACAAGACTGCTGGCTATAACGGTGAAACATGTATTTTACACTTGCCAATTGCCTTTGCTTGAAAGTCTCTAAATCCATTTCAACAAATTGTTTGTGCATGACTTGCAACTAGGGTATTCGATGAGGACATCTTTATTCTCACAACCTCCTCTCACCTTCTCTCGTACAGTATCTATATTCCCCCTCTCCATTCATTTTTGCTCCTTATCCCAAGATTCTTCAACTCTCCCATTTGCCTTAATTTGCGTCTTTTCTCCCTCTCACCTTTTTTTTTGTGTTCACATACTATCACTTGCCAAAATGTTGCCTTCCTTCCTCCTCTTTGTACACCATTTCCTTGATCTCTCTTCCTCTCTTCTTGCTTGTTCCCCTCTTTCCCTTCCTGAACACTTATGTGTATTCCAAAGAAGAGGGTCACAATGGTATTTAATGACTCATTAACCTCCTTTTTCATCACATGACCTGCCATTACTTCCCAGGTAAAAGTTTTTCCATACTCATTTAATTGCATGGAGGCTCCTTTAGTGTCATCTGTGTCTTGCTTCTGCACACCATTCCATGCCCATTTAATTTGGGCAACCTTCCTTGTTGGGCCATTGATGGTATCTTTGGCCATACTTATTTAATACCTACCCCCAACCATCCTCGTCCTTTCAATTCCTCGTTATTTTATGTCAAATTTCTTTCCCAAAATTTTGCATTATCTAGCATGGTCACTGACGGGGATGTGACAACCAAGTTTTATTTATTTATTTTTTGAAATTTCATATGCATATAAATATGAACTTATTTTTTCATTTTTTCATATCAACATTGCAAGATTAATTCACATTTTTATCCATCAAGGCATATTTTTAAGAAGAAAACTTTTGGTAGAGGATTTGTCTAGCCATCTTTTGCTTGAAGAAGAAAATGGGACAAAAACAAGACAAAATAAGACTCAACGAAAGTATTCAGAAGAAAAAGAACAAGAGATGCACGGAATAAATTTGGCAAGATATCATAAAAATAAACAAGGTATGCATATTTTCTTTCCTATTTTTAATATTATTCCAAAAATATTTTTTTCCCTATTTAATGTAATATTTTCGCATGTAGTAGGATGTTATTTCTAGTTTTGAACATTTAGTTTAAGTATATTTTTTTTTCACATCATTTTAACTTGTAAATTAAATATATTTGTTTCAGAATATATTTAATCATATCTATTAGGACTTCATAAGCTTGCACATTAAGGACCAATAAATTTATATATTGTTACCAATATCTAGACTACTAGTTGAACATGGTCTTGACCATTTATTATTATTTACTAGGTGAATTTGTTGGACATCATTTTCAAACAACTTTAATTTACATTTGTTTCAATTGAATGTGTATTAGGGTCCTTCATAGGTTTGCACATTAAGTAAATCATACTTGTATTATTTAATCATAAGTTTCATACTTGTACTAGTTTCAAACATGTTAAGTCGTTTTAAAGCTCTTTCTTTCTCTCTCTCCCTCTCTATCCTTCTCTAGATGGGATCTCTCTCTCTTGAGTTAAATAGATTTTTAAAGCTCTTTCATTCTCTCTATCCTTCTCTAGATAGGTCCTCTCTCTCTCTTGATTTAAGTCTTTTTAGAGCTCTTCCTTTCTCTCTCTATCCTTCTCTAGATCTAGGTCATCTCTCTATCCTTCTCTCTATGGTCTTCTCTCTCTCTTGACTTAAATATTTTAATAAAGCTCTTTCTTTCTCTCTCTAGATCCTTCTCTCTAAGGTCTCTCTCTCTCTGGGTGTGCACAAGAAGTTGAGTCTACTTTTTGGCTAAAAAGTGGAAGTGTTTTCCTTGATTTTCAGAAGTTGTCACATTTGACCTTAAAATTTGAAGTACTTAGAGATGAAATCTTAAAAAAAGTCACTAATCATAAAATATAGTACTTGGAGTATAGTTTCCAAATATATAATTTATTTTAGTACCTAGATGATACAAATTGATTTTCAGTAGGCATGTCTAAAAACTATGTTTAAAAGACTTCTTTTACCATACCATGCACATGTATGTCATCCATATTTTGACCTAAATAATTGTAATTTTTTGAATTCTTTTGGGAAAAGAATTGTAAAATACCAAATAATGCTCACGATATTTGTTTGTAATTTTTTTTGTTTGTTAATTTTTGACTGGCCATATTTGGTGTTTTGAAAAATCGTCGTGTATGTCACACATAAGATGACCAAAACTTATCATTTTTTGAATTTTTCTTTCAAATTGAAAAGAATTGTCTGAATAGTGCTCATGTATAATTCATTTTTCAAAAAATTATTTTAATAAAAAAGTTATTAAAATACTAAAAAGCTCTGATATTTCAAGTTTATGGACCAGTTTTATCAAAAAATATTTGAAAAATAGAAAAAAAATTCAATTGTAAAAAAATTACATATTTGGAATCTGCACAGTCTCATCTATAATGGGTTTTAATTTCATCAATTTTTTTTGCAAAAACGGTCTTCAGACATATGTCAAAATTCACTCTTTTCTTGTGACATTGATATGACCTTCAAGTTGTAGGTCCAAGCGAGGTCCAAAGCTTAGGTTCGGGTCCCCAAACCTTTTCTCGAACTGAAAACACAACACAAAACCAGCCAAAAATTTAAATTTTATAAAATGGGATCCTGTTTCTTAAAAGCATAAAAAATATTTTTTTATGAAATGGGATCCCATTTTTGGCTTTGTGTCCCAAAGCAAAATGGGATCCCATTTTCTAAATCTTGAGGATCTAAGCTTCATTTTCCCAATTTCTAGTTTTCTCTAGGGTTTTAGAAACTTCCACTGGAGTGGACTCATCTTATTAGGTTGATGTA